>VDFB02272029.1:0-32359 GCA_007258455.2 Sequoia sempervirens | reverse complement strand
TTGATCTAGCCTACCATTCAAATCTAATGCTTACATTAATACTTGCATTGTTGATCTAGCCTACCATAAATTTTTAATTATAAAAAGGGGTAATCGATAACCTTTTTTTGTACCAAGAATTCTTAATTTGTGCCAGTGGATAACGGTGCATAGAGGACCAAACTCTAACTGCTACTATAATTTCTAAGTCTGCATCTGCTGGTAGGCAATCAAAAACTCTCTTTTTCTTCAATTCATATTTTTTTAACAAGGTACATTGTAAGGAGGAAGAATAATGGTGAAGTAGCTTTGGGATGTGCGACAAGTCTAGTACTAGTGTTCATCATTTTTTCATGCATAGGTAGATGTATGATAGTCAATGGTAATGTGAATGAATTGAATTTTGAATATGATCATTTTTAGCAAAAGCAAGCAAGATTGTAGTTGAAAAAAAATGGGGCATAGAAACTTGAAATTCACAAAGCATTTTTAAATGCTTGAGGCATCCATTTCCTACTTTCATTTTCTATATTAGAAAAACTCACATCCAATTTGAATTTAAAATAAACCATTGATTGATTTTTTTTCAAATTTGGGCTAAAACTGAACATTAGAAACTCACTAAGCTTTTCGATTTGGTCTAAAGTTTGACAAACAAATCTCACACTTCGTCTTGGTGCTTTAAAAAGAACTCAATGTTTCCTTTGGAAATTAAAATGAACATGTGCATTTGGTGTTTTTTAATCTTTTTCACAAAGTAATATCATTTAAAAAGGAGTATGTGCTTCTCTTGCACTTCACAACAATCTTGAGAATCAAAAGTCTTTTTGTGATATTAAGTTGTCAATAAGATTTCCTCCACATTTCAATTTGGGTTTAAAATTGAACAAATCTTGTGAGTGTGAGTGGAACATATCACGTGTGTTCTCTCTTTGTTTCTCAACAGAGATCAATTAAACTACGAATGTGTTTGCTCACTTTTGTGTTATCTTAGAGGGCCTTCCTTGTGGGAAAAAGTAATCACCCAAGGGAATGGCCCAACTGAGAACACGCTAAAGCCAAGCAACATCCACCCAGGATATAAGTGTGGATATTGGAACAAAGGCCAATATCATGAGGATTATTCAAATGAGAAGGGAAACAATGGTCTCTTGCCGCATGGATGGTCCCCCATGAATAGAATGTCTACATTAAAACCCTTGTTTAGAAAGGCCAAAATCCCTATCTATTTTTTGATGCAAGAACAGTCGTTCTGAAGTTGTCCCACACTTTTATGGATTTTAGTATAAATAGAAAGTATGCCATGGGAGATTCATGGGTACTAATGCTTGGCTGACCTGAGAAGTGAGTGCACTATAAGGGGGAGCTTGTGTGATCAAGCATCTAACCATTCGCTAAAAGTAGGCATAGTTGGACTTTTCCTAGTGGGGACTCAACAAATATTGTCTCAAATATCCATAGGGTTGTGATTGTTCTTGAAATCAAAACACATTGCTTGATCGAAAAATAATGGAAAACAAACATTCAACATGAGCATCAAATATCAAACCCTTTAGGAGAAGCAAATATCCTTGAATAAATTCAAATGCTATTGCTTTCCCTTGGGATTATCATCCTTAGAGGCTTCTAAGCATTTGGATTTCATCTCAATTTGCTCCTACTAAAGTCAACAATTAGGTAACCTTTGTCTTGATTTCCACATAATGCACTTTGTGGGATGAAAGAAAACTAGGACATTGGACATCTAGTTTTAAAAGCTAATCAAGAGTGTGTTTGTGATAAAAAGAACTCATTAAGAAAAGTTAAGAAACAATTGGACCCCACACATGTGATTGGTATCTTTTGGTCATATGGTTTTCATGCAAACATTGGTCTTTTGGTTTAAACCAATCTTAAGGAAAAGCATGTTCTTCAATATCTTGGTCTTGTAAACAAGGTTCTCCTTAGGTTTATTTAGGATCAAAATCAAACACTTCATACATCTCAAACATTTATCATCTCATCCCACAAACAACTTTAGAGCTTTGGAAACATCATCATCTAGAATTGGGTAAATCCTTATACCAAATGAAAATCATTTTTTTAGTTCAGTGTGTGTTGATGAATCCTTCCTCACACACTTAGTTAAATTATCACCCTTTTGAACAAGTTCATCCTAAGATCACATCTAACATCTTAGGGTTTACAAGTTAACTATCCAATCAAACCAATCAAAATCAAACCTTGAGTCTAGCATTGATCCAAAGTTCCTAAAATTTCAACCCCCGTATCATTCCGCCCTTTCATCCTTCATCTCATCACTGGTCTTGAACACCTTAGAGGTTCACTTTTGCAACAAGGTCAAAAAATAAGAAGAACGTGTAATATAAACTTGATCCATACATCATGAGTAATCCAAGTGAGTTGAACTTTCAAAGCCTTACAATGCCAATTGATTGTCAACACTCACATTTATACAATCTATACATGGGATCGTTGTCTCCTACAAACCTCAATGGTACAATAAATGTGAGCATGCCTAGTCAAAATTTTGGAACACCTTTCCTAATGATAGATTTAAATCAAAGACCAAACCTACAAATCTATCAACCAAACAATCAAGGCATGAGTCTTCAAATGAACAACATTATCCCACCAAATCCATACATTCCAAACATGAATATACCAAGTACAAGCTTACCAAACATGAACATTTCAAATCCACACTTTGAAAAATTTGTGATAGATATGTTTGCAAATCATACAAATGATGTTCAAAGTCCAAACAAAAAGATAACGACTCCATGTATTGATCCAAGTCAAGGTAATGCCATGCAAAATCAAAGTTACCTAAATCTAGGCAATTTGTTTTCCAACCACAACAATGTTCAATTTCAACATATAATGCTAGATCTAAGTGTCATCCCAAATCAGAACATTGTCCAAAATTGATTTTTCCATGATTCCATACAAACACCACAAGTGTACATTCCAAATCCGCTTGAACAAAAGACAAATCAACTATATTAGGGGTGTCAAGATCAAAATCAAGATCAAATTGCTTCACTTGCAAAACTAATTGAAATATTAAGCCAAGAGACATCTTCACTCCAAAATCAATACACTCTACCATTGGTTGAACCATGTCATCAAAGCATTGTTTTTTGTCAACAACCACATCAAGAAAAATATCTCCAATGTCAAGAAGTTGGATATCATGATCAACAACATCAAAAACAAACCCAACCCCCACATCTCAAAGATCAATCACCACATCTCCAAAATCAATCACTACAAGGTCCATTTAAAACTTGTACAAGTCTTACAGGGTAACAAATGACAATACACACCACTTGGGAAACCAATCAAATTGATCATGCAATAGTTGGTGCAGGAAAATCTCATTAAAATGCCCATCTATGAGAAATATCAAGAACCCCTGGTAAAACCACCTTGGTATGATGAGAAGCACCTTTGTGATTTTCACAAAATAAAGGGACACACAACATCAAATTGCATTCGACTTAGAAATCTCATCCAAGACCTTACTAATCAAAAAATAATAGCTATTGGGCACAAAGATGAAGATTCAACCACTAGTGATAGTATTGACAATCTCCCCACCACAATTGTTGAAAACAATGATCAAGATCTATCCATCAATGAACACCTTGAAGATGTTTCCACTTCATCTAAAGATCAAATCAACATATATCAATAGTCACTTTTTAATCATGATCAAAATCGACCAACAATACCTAGCAACAATGATACAATTCAAGAAATGTCATCACTTAACCCTATGGTTGAAGACATTAACAATCTCTCCATCACAATTGTTGAAAGCAATGTTCAAGATCTCTCCATTAATGAGCACATTGAAGATGTTTCTACCTCATCCGATGACCAACTCACCATACGTCAAGAGCCACATTTTAGTGATCTATTTCAAGGAGTGTTAGAGTTATTTGATCCTATTGAAATAATCCACGACCTACCAACAAATTATCATGATGAAAATGTATCTACATCACCTAATGAGTTAGAGAACATATCTCAAGAATTTATTCCAAAGCATGATCAACATCTTTCACTAAGGTCTAGCAATGGTCCTTTCCAAGACATATTGACACCCCTTGACCTCATCATTACAGATACTGAAGGGATCCTCAACTCAACATTTGACCTAAGTCCACCCGCAGATCAAGAGGATATTGAGCCACTACCCATGCCTAATGATGATGCCTAAGAACCTTTTTTAAGCAATTTGTCCTGTCAAATTGACCCATGCCAAGAACTTGATCCAAAGCATGTCAAAAGAAATCCCAAAATTAATCAAGATCATGAATTCGTTTCTCCAAGATACTACAATGATCTAATGGATACTCTCCTATCTATACAAGATGATCATATCCACATATCACTTACTCCTCATCTACCCATGGGATGCTTTCTATGGATGGGCATGTAGATGATCTTCATTCATAACAGGATTCCTTTACTCCTGATATTATTACACAAAAAGAGTAGGTTATTGATTCCTATAATCAAATAGAGTTGTCAACATCAGGATTTAAAGATATATCCCAAATTCAAATTGAGGACATCATGTATGAAGATATCCAACATTATCCACTCAAGGAAATAGGTCAGATAGAATAGGATATTCCAAAGTTAGCAGAGAACCAAATTGAAATAACATCATCTGCAGTGGTTATCTATCAAAGAACGCTTACTGAACAAGACATCTCAAAATAGGTAGAATCAAAGAACAAAGGTGCTACTACCACCATACTAGGGGCAACTATGTCTCAAGAAAATATCAACATAGGGAGCATGAAGAGTCCTTATGAAGAAACCGATGCCAATACTACAACTAGCCACATCATGAATCTTCATCCACCCATCATCCCATCCATGAATTGGGACTAACGTCAAAAGAAAGATTTGAATAAAAGCATGAAGAATGTCATCAAAGCACAAGAAGCTAAGAAGCATATCAGAAAAATAAAATGCAAATGGATACCAAAGAATACAAAGAAAGATTATCCCTATCAAACTCCATTAGTCAAAGAAACTATGGGGAAAAATAAAAGAGGGAAAATTATCCATCAAAGATGTCCACAAGGGAAAAATAAGGCTTCTCAAGCGACGTACAAAGTGTATCAAGTAGTTGGTCCTAATTCCATGCACACTTTCATATCCACCCATCATTGCTCATCTTCCCAAGTTTGGAGAGTCAAAGGTTCCAAACTGTCAATCAATTCATCTTTTATTCCTAAACACACAACTCCATCAACACATCCACACATGATATCCAATTCTAAAATTGACCATGTATTGGAAACAACCCTTTATCATAAGGATTCAATAGACATTCTATTGCGATGTGTGCACAAAAAAAAAGTTAACCCTAGTATCAACAAAGTAGATCAACAAATCCCAAAAGTTGCATTCAAGTGCACGTATCTTGGCAAAGCAGCTTCTTCAAGAAGGATATCAATGGAACATTATGACAAGAGCATCTATATCAACACCACAAGATGATTTAGCATGAGCTTAAGATCTTTTAGAAAAACATGAAAATCCAAAAAAATCAGAAAAAGGATTGAAAACAGTAAAGAAAAAAAATCATCTTCTAGTGAAAACCACTTCAGTGGTGCTTTGGGTAGGTACCATGATGAAAACTTAGCAAATAGGTGTCATGTGTAGAATCGAGCATCTATGTGCACCAATTCAGGTGGAAGCATCTCATCCCATCCATAATAATTCCAACATTCCATCCATCTTAGCCATAATAAATACATTCATCCATGAACCATTTATCCAATCCATTGCCATCCATAGTCCAAGTTATCTTGATCTTGAAAAAATTTGGTGCACACTTTGCACTTGTTTATGGTAAACATCCTGACATGGGTCATTTTTTTTATCCTATCATACCCAATATTATCTGAGCCATGAAGCCTTATCCAATAAAGCATTCCTCTATTTGAAGACCTTATCTTATCACAAGATAATCCATATCCATCTATCCACACACCTATCCAAGAATCCACCCATGACATTCCATACATTGCTAGACACTCAGGGTAGATATTTACATCTTACTTTGGGAATAAATCTTGATTTATATCCTCAAAATTATGTGGTGAGCCAAGCATTGACAAATGTATAATCAAATTGGTCAAGCATTTGTGAGCCAAAATCCAAATCACTAGCCCATGGCATAGTTTGATGAGAAGATGTTCCTTATCAAGCCTTATCTTTCATCAAACATCAATCCAAACAATCACTATCAATCGCATCTAATTTTCACTTCAAACATCACACCAAACCATTCAAAACAAGTTTGTTCCAAAACCAAGCTTCAAAAATCTTGATCAATCAAATCCAATCAATCCATCATCATCTTGGGATATCCATCCTAATCCTTGTGTTTCTTAAACACTATCCTTGCATTGGTGTGTATCCTCAACAATGTTATCATCATCAATCCATCAACCTTAGCTTGGTTTTCAACAAAATCCCAAACAGAGCACTGATATCAACACACGTGTCCATATCTAAAACGTCAAAATTGTGTGGAAAATCTAAAAACATTTAGAAAACTAGAAAATCCAAAAACATTAAAAAACTAAGAAAATCCAAAAAATCCAAAATCATATCAAAATCCAAAAACACTCATAAGATTCGGAAAAAATGTCAAAAACATGCTATCTGAACTACATCGTCTTTGAGCTTAAATGTAGGAAAGGATAATCTTTGATCAACCCTCAAGACACAAAATCCAAAAACATTCATAAAATCTCAAAAAACACCAAAACATTCAAAAAACATCAAAATCCAAAAAAAATCATAAAATCTCATAAAATCCAAAAACATTTGAAAACATAAAATCCAAAAATAGCTTCAAAACATTTCAAAAAATAAAAAACATCCAAAGATTTGAAAAATCCATGTCTCTCATCTTGCTTTCACCTGCAATAAACATCACTCATAATAAACCATCATCACCTTCATCCTTTGGCAATACAAACAGAAACAAGTACAACAATAAACAAAAGAAAACTTCAAACACAAAATCAAAATTGAAACAACAAACTTTTAAATACAAAATCAAACTCTTGATCATTCGCAAACATGTCAATCAACCTCATATCAATTGCCTTTTTGAACAACCTATCAACTTCCCACCATCCACTAACATGTCTTGGGATGTATCCTTCCTAAAATGGGCATTATCTATTAGAAAAACACTTTGGATAAACAAAATAACTTGCCACCATCCACTAACATGTCCTAGGATGCATCCTTCCTACAATGGGCATTATCTTTGGTAGAACACTTTGGATAAACAAAACGACATTCTGCCATCCACTAACATGTCCTAGGATGTATCCTTCCTACAATGGGCATTATCTATTGGCAATTGTTTCGGTTCTTATCCTAAACAAAACAAATCACTTTGGCTAAAGGTATGAAGAACATTAAATTGTTTGTGTGCTTGATCTTTTCTTTTTGATTTATTTTATTGTGCTCATTCCAATGACCTCTCAATGATGTCTAATCAAAGGATTTAGAGAGAAAGGAATGGGGCATCGATCATTGTCTTTTTGTCTGTTGTGCTTGTTGGACGTTCTTGTAATATAGCGTGCCCGGCTTTGGGCGCATCCTAGTAAAAGGTTTCCATAGGTAGGGTGAACAAAGGCCTTCTCATATGAACAGGTCAAAACATGCAGCACTAGGTACAACACCATCCTAGTTCTTTATGCCTTGACATCCTTATCTATGTGTGTCAAACATAAGGTAAGTAGCCCTTTTAAAAGTCCCAATTCTTGATAAACAAATCATCACTCTCATCATCATCTTTGGCAAAGAGATTTAGGCATTGAATCCTCTTGTCATCATCTCATTTTCAGCTGCACTGCTTTTAACTTTGCTTAAGAGATGGTGTCATCATAAGCCAATGTAATAAATACACATCCACAAATCATTGGCATAAAATGTAATCACACATCATCCATCTGCATGCATTGTAATTTTAAGTTGTTTAGGATAATATAGATTGGTTATTCGAAGAATCTTGAAACCGTTTCATTTGCATCATTATCATAACCATCCATACATCCATCTTGAACCTCTTTATCGCAAGATCAACCCTCAAATTGAATATTTTTGCTCAATCTCTCGAGGGGGCAATCTACCAATATACTTCTTTCCACTAGGGCATCCGAAAAAATTAGAATATTTTTAATTTTGATTGCGGAAAGTTTATTCTTTGAATCAACGCAGCAAGTACATTGCTTCAAAGAGGGGAAAAATATAGACATGCAAAATTGACATCATGCATTCCTCATATTTTCATATTCGCCCATCAATTAAATAAATCAAGTTTATTTGATTAATCTTCTAAATTCATCCATTTAAATTCATCTTTATTTGATTTAACACTAACATCATCCTCTTTGATTAAATAAATCACATCTTTATTTAATTAAATCTAAAATCATTTTCTTCTCATTTTGATTTATTTTAATCCTAAAATCTAAGTCAAAAGTAAAAATCACCTAATATTCTCTTAAATTAATCAAGTCGTGATTAATTTAATTCTAATTACCTAAATCCTCTAGATTTTGCAACTTGCACCAATAAATCATTTCTTTGATTTAATAATTCCCTAATTACTTTCAAAATGGCATCAAAAAGGGAATATTCCTCCAAGTTTGAAAATCCCTCCAAATGTCTTGTCCTCCAATATGGAATTACCTCCTCTTACATTGTCTCTTACATGTCTCCCACTTGGCATTTAAGACTCTTTCTTCTCCCTCCAACAAACCATCTTTTGAATTTCAAATCTCCCTCTCTTTGGCACATCGATGAAAATATGCACAACCCTCATCCTCTCACATCTTGACAAGTGGCATCTTGTCATTGGATCATGTTTTATCCCACATACTCCATGTTTTGCAATCTTCCATCCTTCTTGGTTATAAATAGAGGCCTCCTCTATTGTATTACTGCACAACTCCACAACTTGATCCACAATCTTAGTCATTTGAATTTTGTTCATCATATCATCTAGGAGCTTATCAAGGATTAGGAAAGGGCTTCTTTCCAAATCAAAGAAGCACCAATCCACTATGAGATAGGGTTTGATTATGTTTTTTTATATGCTTTCAATTAGTTTATTTGGTCTTTTATTGTCTTGATTGTATTATGAAGCATGTTGGGGTATTTCATAGGGATGTTATGTTTGCTTTACTTTAAATAACTAGTCATGCTAATGTGTGTGTGAAAGTTTAAGTATATGTCGATTTTACCATCCACAATCATAAACAAAATGGACATGACACAGGAAATTTTAAGCATCTTAAACACCTTGTGCAAGACCTCATTGATTCCAGTTGTTTATCCATTGCAGGTGTCACTAATCAAGGCAATAAGTTTGTTACCCCACCAAATTAAAATTTTCAAATTTTCACCAATCTGATGCCCAAATATAATGTGTCATTTTTCAAAGCTAGTGAAACTCCAACAAATGATGTGATGAATGTTCATACAAATGTTGAACATCCTGATCCTATTCTACA
This sequence comes from Sequoia sempervirens, assembly GCA_007258455.2. Taxonomy (NCBI): domain Eukaryota; kingdom Viridiplantae; phylum Streptophyta; class Pinopsida; order Cupressales; family Cupressaceae; genus Sequoia; species Sequoia sempervirens. Next base: position 22,808 of record VDFB02272029.1, on the reverse strand, counting down.
TATTACCACTATTAATCCTATGGATGAAATGGTTAGTGCGATAGACATTATCCCTCATAAAGGCCAACCTAAGAAGTCTCTTGATATTACTTTCTCCTCTAAGGACATACTTCCAAATCTCCCTGATGGTCCTCTTTACATAGCCGACCGTATTTATGATAAGCCCACCAATGGGATACTCATAGATCCCACCTATGGAGAGAATGTGATCACTAAGGAATTTTTGGTATTACATGATCTTTATCAAATGATTATGATAAACCAACAACATAGATCAAAACACACAATGTTTTTACTTTCCCTACGATAGTATCAATCATCCTTCCATTATAGATAGGACCAAAAATAGTGGATGTTACATTCTCTATCATCCCGAGGTCAGACAAATTTCATTTGTGAATAGGCCATGCATGGCTTGACTCAATGAAATTTGTCGCTTTGATCATACACAAATGTTTAAATTTTCCACTTGACAATGACATATTCATTGTTCACCAAAGTGGCTTTAACCCTTTGTCTTCTAAAGGAAACTTCTCCTTAAAAGCCTTTTGGCCCAAGCCCATGGAACCTATAATGCCTCACAAAGAATTATTTTTCATTGTTTACCAAAAATTTAAAGCAAAGAAAATTGCAGAATTGTCTCTCTACAACATGTCCCCATCCACTTCTGAACTCCTATCCTAGATGAAACAATGCTTCAACCCAAACATGAACCAACCCATCAAACTCAATCAACACCTGAAACTTCCCAAACATCATCCAAATGACCAAGAGATAATGATAACAACTTCGCTATGCCTCCTTATATAAAACAATTTTATAAAGAAAATGAGAAAGTGGATGAACAACCTTCCATGGTTCCTTTTGTTCCTCCCCTTAGGGAAGAAAAGAAACCTATGGTTGATCAACCCGCTCCTTCACAAACACAACTTGACAATAAAACCAAAAGAAATAGAGGAGCTAGGGAGCGTAAGCATATATGTCATGCCCTTGCTCACAAGTCACAAGATGAAGAAAATAAATAAAATCAAAATTCGTACTTGACAGCAGTAATGCATGATGACCCTCCTCCCCAATCACAACAAAATGATCCAATACAACATCCACAACTAGAGGTACACCCTTAATTGGAAATTATCATCCATCCTCTTGTTGTGATTAATCTGGATGATGATGATGACATACTAAAATAGACGGAAAGGTGCATAATGATTTGAGTACATTATTTTCCTCTTCCATGAGCTTAAATGATAAATCTCCTACAAATAGTGTAGAAACCAGGGTGCTTCCTCTAGTTCAATACTTGCACTTGTCCCTTTGGTCATTTTTCCACCCTTGGCATATCACAAACATGATTGGGAGGCAAATGACTTGCTCGACAGTTGACTTGCATTTTCCTTACTAGTCTTTTGCATTTTCTTTTTCATTTTCTTTTGTGTTTGTAACGTATTCCCCTATGATGTGTTGTTTGATGTTCTCTCTCTCTCTCTTTCTTTGTGACATTCCTCTATTTGTATCTTCATTCTTCCCTATGTCGTAATTGCTTTTGCCTTTATCCTTTTTTATTTTTGTTGGTGTAATTAAATGTGTTGTACCTTGTCCTAGGTCATAATTACACCTTAGTTAAGTTTTCTTAGGGACCACATAGGAGGTTGTTGGAGATTTTCCACTTTTGGTGGACTTGACATGTCATTAATTTATCACTTCCACCTTTGTGGACACATCATGTGATTATCTCTCCACCTTAGGTGGAGTGATAGCTTTTCATTGTTGTCTCATCTCATAAGATTACGACAATTGTCATAATCTTATTCCCTTCTATTTTCTCACCTTGGTTATATAACCAAGGGGTCTCTCTCATTATAAACAATCTCAATCATCTCATATCATCGACATTGAATACAGTCTATTCTTGTCATATTTTCACTCTCCTTTTTGTGCTTTCCATTTGGTCTATAGATCTTGGCAGCCATAGCCAATTCTAACAATTTTTCTTGTTCTTTCCTTTTGGGATGATGCAAAGCATTGAGACAACAATGTCTCTTTCATGTTGACCCAAAAGGACCCTTTTTCTTTTACTTTGCCTTTTCTTTTGAATTTTTCTTGTGTTTTCCTTTTGGGGATGACGAAAGGAATTGGGACTGAAATGTCTCTTTCATGTTGACCCAAAAGGCCCCTTTTTCTCATACTTTTCCTTTTATTTTGACTTTTTCTTGTGTTTTCCTTTTGGGGATGATGCAAGGCATTGAGATTAATTTCTCTCATGTTGACCCAAAATCTTTTTTTTTCTTTCACCTTTTTATTTTATTTTTGCTTGTGTTTTCCTTTTAGGGATGATTCAAAGCTTTGAGACAACCTATGTCTCTTCCATGTTGACCCAAAATGATCTTTCTTTATATTTTTGCTCTCTATGTCATTCTTCTAGTTCTATGTATTTGGGGAATGATGACAGTTCTGAGCTCTTTACAAAACATTGCAACAAAGAACATATTGACCCCAAATTCATAATCCCTTCTATGTTTGGTGTTTTCATTTTTGGGGCAACCCCTCTTTCCTTTTCCTTTTCTTCACATGACGTAGCCTTACTCAGAAACGTATGACTTGGCACAAGGGCTTTCCAAGTTGGCTCTCATGTCTTCTTTCTTTTCATTTACTACTTTAAAGTAATTTCTCATAGTTTGGTGTGTAGCAATTCCTTTAAAGTGGGATCATACATTGGCATTATCATTTTGCATTTTTCTTTTTCTTGGTTCTTAGTGCAGCCTTCTTACTTCATATGATGTGTTTTGTCGCTTTGTGGATGACATTGGGTGTGATGTCCTTCATGAGCGTGATCTATCTTAGCATATTACATTCCTATTGGTTGCTTGATGCGATGCACTGCATCATCTAAGTTGCAATTTTTTTATTCTTTGATTGGTCCTCTCTTAGAGACATTAGACACAATGTTCCCTAAGTTATAGACCTCACATAAACTAAGCAAGAATTCTTTGAACATATTTTGCATGTTGCATTTTGCATTTATTATATGGCCATGAGTGTGTGTATTTTACCTTTTTGGCCTTCTCACCTAACGAACAATCATGAGTTCTTTCGCCTCAAAGTGAGTATTCATTTTCTTTCCAAACAAACAACCTAGATTTGATCCACAATAGAATGGAAAAATGATCAAATCTTGATCTAACTCTCTCTTTTCCTTTCTCTCGCTCTCTTCATTTACATCATTCTCACATGCGTTTCTTGTGCTCATGTTTATTTTTCCATGGGATCTTCATCCTAGGGACTTGATCATCCCTCTTGATCATTATTGTCTCATCTTGTTAAGCATTAGCTCATTGAAACCCCACTTGATTGCATGTTCAGCGACTTTAGTGTAAGTTTGAAGCAGGTTCATCCTCTCACTAAAGTGGGGGCTAACTATGGACATAGAAAAAGTAACCCTTCTACATTTTTTCATGTTTAGGCCCTCCTAGTGGAATTTTGCTTAATTTTTCCTAGATTTAATGTTGTAACGTGGTCAACACATTCACATTAGGTCTTGGACCCTTGTGAATCATTAAGAACTCTAGGATGCCTTGAAAAAGTGTTGTGAACTTTTGTAACCCACTTTCACACTTCTCTAGGACCCTTTTATTATAATTCACCTAAATAACCCCTTTTTATCACTTACCAAGTCTTATTTCAAAGTGTTGTAAAGAGTTGTAACAAACTCTCACACTTTTCTATGCTTTTCATCACTAATTCAACACTTTCTTATGTTTGAATGACCCCTTAATACACTATTTGACCATAAATAAGTGTATTTTTTAGAATAATCCTGTTAAACAACATTAAATACATTTTGATTCCCGACACCTAGTAAAATTTCCCTAGTAGGAACAAGTTGCCACTTGGGGTGACTTAGTCCTAGTGGGGCACTGGGCTCAATTATTTTAATTTTCTGGCGGGATTTTATTCTCTTAACCTTGAGGTTGACCTGTGATGTGTTATTTTTGGGAAATATTGTAAAATCAAGTATAAATAAAGGCTTTTCCCCTCATTTTCATCTCCTACAATCTTCTAATTTCCTAATTTCTTTAGTGCATTTTCTCAATCATTCTCAAGCATTCTAAGCATTATCAAGCATCCATTGGAGCATCTACTTGCATATCTTCAAATTTCTACATCAAGGGTTTGGTGAGTTGTAGCATTGCATGTTGTTCATTCATCATTCTCTCTTTATTTCATTTCATTTTCAAGGGTTTCATTATCAAATTGGGGTTAGACCAAGGTAAATCCCTATTCTCTAACCCTTGACCCTTTTCCCCCTCTTTGCATGTGTGTTTTGCAGGTCTTATATGTAGATTTTTCAAAGAGGAAAGTGTTAAAAAGGTGTTGTCAACTCATCAAATTCATTCAAGTTAACAAATCCCTAATTGAAGCTTGGAGACCTTTTTTAGCCCACTTTCTATAGTTTCAAAACCATACGCCTGTCAGGAAGGGAAGTGCAAGAAAGCATTAGGGGGATAAAATATTTGTCTACACAACCCAAATAATAAAATAGATGCCATAATTCAAGAATCGTATAATATCATTAAAGCTATACAAAGAATAATGACACCAAAAAATTCCTTCATAAATGAAATAGAAAACTAGTCTACCAAAAACCTAAAAAATCTATATGGAATCTTTGTAAATTGCCTAAAAATATGCAAGTATTTTAAATGCTCAATTGGAATCATCTTATAGAATATATATACCATAATACTTGGACTTAATTTCATACTATGAGGAACTGTCACAGTAAAGTATAACAAGTTCATGTTGGTTATTAATATAATTTTTTTAATGAATATGTTTTACTCTCTAAGGACTTGCATTATATGCTTGTCATGTTATTGGGTATTATAGTTGTTCCATTTTTTGGGAACCCATACTATATTAGTTAAATATCAATGAAACATAGGAAAATGGAAAGCTGGGGGATTTCACTCTAGGGTTTGACACCTTCTCCAAATATTTCATATAGGGATTTGAGGTAGTAGGGGTTTGATCAATTTGGATGCAAGGTATAAGACTGACTTGAAACCTGAAAGGTGAGTTAACTTTCCCTTGACCAAATCTAGAATGAATTTAGGGATAAAATAAAATGCAATGACTATGCTAATGATGCAAATTTTAGTCCTGATACAAATACAACAAGTATAAAATAACCCAAATAAATTTAGATTATAGTTTGAATAGACAAAACAAGACACTATGCACTTGTGAGATGAATTTGAGTCTAATTTTGGAGGACCAAGTCACCCTGGGTGACAGTGTCCTTGTTAATCAATTTCAAATCTTTTTTTCCACTCTTGAGGAGCTAGATCAAAGCTTCTATTTCCTACTTGTCACACTATTGGATCACTATTGGATAATTATGTAATTGAGTTTCTATTTGTTGTCAAGGTATAGGTTTTGAAAAATCAATAATGAATAATTGACCTTAAAACTTCTCCCAATCTTCTTTTGATCTGAACTTTGCACATTGAAAGAGAGAGAGAGAGAGGGTTGTGTCATTTAGGGGCTTTCCTTATTCAAACTTCATGTTAGTGTTTCCACTTCCACAATATGAATTTCAATGATAAGGAAGGATAAATGTAAATGAATGATAAATCATTAATGATTTACAATTTATCACTCCAAAAATTACTTCCTTGAAGGGTTGAATCTATACAAATCTTGATGAGGGTACTCCCCTTACAAAACCACACACACACAAATAAACAAGAGAAAATAACACACTACAACCACATGGGCCTTCTCATTATATAAATTTGCAAGGAAAAAACCATGATCTACACTACTGGAGCTCTCTTCTATAAGGTCCCTCTTCTTCCTCTTTATCCAAGAAGTGTAATCACCTTAGAATATTCTGGAAGGTGTAAACCCATTTTCGTGCCAAAAATTTCATTGCCTATTTCCCACTCTAGAAGATTTTTTTATATTATATTTATATGTGGTCATAAATTTTGATTCAATTTTCAATTTTTCAATTGTAATATATAGTTTGAAAGCTTGTGAAGAGATCTACAACCATCATTCACCAATTCTGTAAGATCATATATTTTGCACAATGTTTTGGCACTTCAAAGGGCCTCAATTTTTAGTTTTAAAATTCATTGGAGAAATTCGTCAAGATGAAAATTTAATATCTTCCAAACGGTAAAGGATTTTGAGATGATTATTTCACCAAAAACCTTTTTCCAATTTCACTCCTTGGGGTCAATTTTTGTGTCCATGGGAACCCAAATAGGCTAACTTAATAAAAATAGTAGGTGACTATTTTTGGATGTTTCAAACTTCTAACTATCCTAAAGACTGCATGAGTCACCATGGGCCCCAATGACAAGTAAATTACAAACAAAATGAAAATAAAATATTTTTGGGTGATGCAAGATTTCCCTTACACCACTAGATGCTCTTGCATCAAATCTCCTCAAGGATTGATTGTTGTTAGCTCGATTTTCTTAGAGACCTACAAGGGTTAGTCTTCAAAAATAATATGATAACATGAACATGAACAAACACACATAAACTTTGACATGATGCTTGGATCTTGAATTTCTATAATAAATATCTAAAATGCTACTCTTGACTTGGTTGATAATGCTCTTGATCACCAATTTTACCAAGAATTTTTTATATTTTCTTCAATTGATTCTATAATTAGGAATTTATATGTAATTATTCTAATTTCCCAAAAAATAAATCTTGACAGTTGACTTTGGACATTTGAAATTCAACTGATAAAATACTAACACTTACATATTTGAATTTGAAGCCAAAATAGGGGGACTAACTCACCTAGGGTGACTTAGTCCTAGCCCTATTTTGTGGGATTTAACATGTCAAGGGAAAAATATTAAATAATTGATTTTTTTTTGTACTTGCAAATTGTTAATGAATTTTAAAATTGGTCAACGGTGGGTTTCTTGACTATTGGTCTATTTCATTCCCTTGGGGGAGGAACTAAAGGGACCATTGAGGGTCATGAAAGGAAACATGTGATTGACTCTTGGTATTTTATATGATATGGGTGGAGGAACTACAACATATTAAATCCTTGGTTACTTTGGATAGTGTTTGCTTCAAACATGGGTTCATCCACAACTTGTGGGGTGGGAGGAACAACCATAGCCTTATCATTTTCAAGAATATTGCTAAGGGATAATATTGTTATGTGCTTTACCTTAAATTTTTGATATGATCTAAAAAACAAGTCTTCATGAGTTTTAACAGGTTCCATGAGTTCAGGCCAAAAGTAGTCCAAGGAAAGTTTCCATAGGAATACAAATAATTAAACCCACTATGATGCACTGTGAATATTCGATCTTCAAAGGGGAACTTATTACACTTTTGGATAGTCAATGGTACAACATTCATAAAGTATATCCATGGATAGCCTAGCTTCACAAGGAATTGGTTCGATGTTGGTATGATAGATAATGAGACATCTAATTTTTTAGTTCCAACCTTAAGAGGAAGAGTGATCAATCCTATCGTAGGGCAAGAAAAACCATCATAAGTTATCAACCATGCTTTTGATTGTTTGTAACAATATTGATAAAGCTCATGCATATACATGAATTCCTCAATGATCCCATTTTCTAAACACACATGATCAATGATTATTCCTTGTGTATTTTTTTCATTGATATGGTCAGTGATATAGAGAGGACCATCAGATGCGTGTATAGATGTATAATATGGGTGAAAGCAATGTCAGGTAATAAAGTGGTTTTTCCCTTATGAGGTTGAACATATATTAAAGAAACCATGTTGTCTAGACTATCCTCATCATTATTTTTATGATCATTTTCATCATCATTCTTATCATAATTTTTATCCTCATAGGCTTTTACAAACTTGGATGCATGATTTGGGATGGGATTTGTAAAGATTTGCAAACTTTCATTTGATGGGGCAACAAACTTGTTTCCTTTACCATTAACACCACCCAAATAGGCTTCCATACATGTGATTAGAATTGATGAGGTCTTGCACTTAATGTTTAAGATGCATACATCATTTTGTATCATGTCCATGTGTATGATGATATTGAAAAAATTATTTTAGGTTAAAATTTAAAGATGATGGATTTGATGTATCCACATTTATAATCAAAGGTAATTGGATAAGGTTCTTTCCCAGAAGTTGTAACATGATTGAAGGAAGGGAATAAAGAAAATATGTGAATTTTTTATCCCTCACTCTTAATTGATATGGAGTTGAACTTATGGTTTCAACTTGTGACTCATTGTGGTTGGTTGCTTGAGGTGTGCTTATCTTGATAAAGTTCTTGTTTTCATTCTTAAAAGTTGATATTTGGTTTGCAGTACATATGTGAATTTCTCATCGAGATTGATGAATATGTCTCTTCAAAGCAACTAATTGAATTCTAATAGTCAAGAAGACTCATGCACAAGTGTTTACAGGATGGATATTTCATTAAAAAGATCATATCCCTAACTCAATATTGAAAATTTTGAATGAACATTCTTTAAACGTCAATATTATGAAGATTATAGTTTGATTAAGGTGAATTTGGGAAGGGCTTGTACCCATTATTGAATAGTCATAAAGGAAAAAAGTAAATAAATCTCACTAGAGATGAGACAAAGAAAAAATGAGGAGAATAGAAAAGCTTTTGATCAAAGCAAAGAACTGTGAGAAGGTTTTGGAAGGACCCAAAACCAACAACTAATCAAGGAGGTTTGAATCCAAAATTCAACAAGACCCATAATTGGTTGATTTGGGAGTAATGATCATGGCTTCGTCATCATAAGTTTCTCTGACACAGCATCAGCCAGAGATCTATGAGGACTTCTCATCGTATGTAGGATTGAGCTTATGCAGGGACTCAGAAGACCCTTTACTTGCAAGCATCAGCTTCCATTTGTCCTAATGCCAACTTGATTCCCTTAAAGGTAGGGTTGTGGTGGTTTCTGGCATGGTTCTTTCTCCTTCGTGTGTTTGTTTGACTTCATTTAACATGGTGGGATCCTTCAGTAATTTGTGACAGAGGGTCTTTACTAGTCCCAGGGGTGAGGAAAGAATGTCTTTTGAAACACAAGACCAAAATTGACAGGCAAATGTGGAAAAAAGTTGGATGGGTTTTTGACATCTCTGGTGGCCAAAGGCAGTAACAAGTGAACTCATCTCTTTCAAGATGTCTTTATCCCCCAGACCAGGGTTAGGAACATGGTGCTGAGGTGGGCAGTGTCAGGAATAACTACCTTGGGAAGAAGGGTCTTACAAAAACAGGAGACTGCTTGAAAAAATGCAGTGCTCCTCCAGGAATGAGGAAAATCAAGGCTTAATTCAAATGAGGCCATTGTAAATGTCAGTACAGTAGTGCCATGATCTACCTTAATGCTTGGTGTGTAAATTTACAGCCAAGGTGAGCTGACCATGGTTCTATAATTAGGTGTGTGTGACCAGAGGCCCCAGCCATTAAAACAGCTAGAGGGCAGGCAGAGAACACAGAAACAACAATTCCATGGAGGAGTTGCTGGGCTCCTAAAGTGAGAATCCTAGGCTGATCCCAGTCACAGCTACAATAGGAAAACCAAAGAAGGGTGGAGACCCCCTAAAGAGAAAGGGAAGACTCAAACGCTTCTATCAAAAAAAATTTGGTAGGGGAAGGAAAAAAAAGTGGTTCAAGAAAATCTAGAGGTAAAGGGGGGGTCTTGGGAGGGGGTAGTAGAAATCCCCTCTTAAGAGAAAACCCATCAAGAACTAGCTTGACAAAACCCTTGCCAACTGAGCCCCTATGGAGAAGGAACAAATCCTCCTTTTGATCCAACATATTGCTGTTCCCCGCAAGAAAAAAAGAGGATCAACATGTAGCTTGGCTACCAATTGGGCTTCCAAGAGAATGTCAAGGAGGAGCTCATCATCATATTTATGTACCCAAAAATCTTGAAAGAACCCTTAAACACAAAATCTAAACCATTGATAGAAATAGAGCCACAACCTAAAAAACCAAGAGATTCAACTAGAGCAACCAAATCTATTGAAATGTTGCCATCCTCACCCTCTTCTTCAAAAAATACACCATCATATGCATTACCTTTGTCATTGCTAGAATCTAAAGCCATTGCCACAAGGGACTTCTTCGTTGGAGCTAGTGTTTGGGGGTTCCTCATTGCTACCAAGTTCAATTTGGAAGAGCATAGTTGATTTGTGAGTAAATTAATTGATATAACCCTATGAAGTTTATTAATTTTTAATATTTTACTTGTTTTCACCTCACTAAATTTGTTAACATGTAATTTCAAGACCAATGTTTTCTTGAAAGTGTTGGATAAATGCATCAACAAGTGTTTTGAATGAATTTATTGAGTTATTTAGCAAGGAGAAAAATCATTCCAAGGCCATGTCTTTCTATGACCTAGGAAATAGTTTAGCTAAGAGCTTATCCTTGAAGATGAAATCACTACACAATATCGTATAAGTCAATATATGACTATTAGGCTATCCTTTATCATTGTATTTGTCAAATCTAGGCATCTCAATATTTTGTGGCATGGGTGTTTTAAATATTTCAAGTGACAGTGGTCTCCTTTTGACATATTGTGATGGTTTTCCATTTTATTTCGGCTTAATGTTGATGTTTTTTGTTGCAATGATGTTACATTTTGCAATGGCTGATTTATGACAGAATCATTGCTTCACATGTTTTGAGAATGTGGTGAATATGGTGGGATTATGTAATTTCTTGGTGGACAACTATGTTGCAAGTTTATAAGAGGGGATGAATATTGAGGTCTCACATGTGATGTCATGAAACTACAAGGGTTTTCACTTGAAAGCCCTAAGGTTAGAGTTATGACATGTATTTGTTGTATCATTGAAACTATAGTTGGCAATGCGTATGTAGGGATAGAGGAAATAGTTTTATTGAAGGAGATTTGACTTCTTCCTTGGATTTAAGTGTATCCAAAAGCTTTAGTGTAGCTAGCCATGTCATAAGAATATTGACATCCATAATGTGAACTAGGCTATGCAAAACCTCTAATCGTTTGGCATCATCAATCAATTTCCTTAGGAACTATTAGACCAGCCGAAGATTCAATGCTCAAATAGCCTTATAATCCCTCTAAGTATTTCTCTAATTATTTTAGTTTGACTTCAAGAACATGGCAAAAAAAATCTCAACATTCATAAAGGTGCTTATTTTTGAAGTTATTATTAGTACGCTCACAATAAGGAATGAGTCCAAGATGGGCATGGTATTAGCAATACCTTAAGTGAAAGAGTTGCAAGACTTATGATCCACAATGGATGTAATGTAACAACATGAGATTCTATAAGTCTACAACTACATCTCAATGAAGTATTGGCAATAGGACAGTGCCAAGTTGTTAAGCTTATCTGAGTTTCAAAAATATAGGTGTGCCCAAGCTGTAATCACTAAATTGCACATCAAACATAGAAAAAAACTAGAGAAAAAATTAGACAACAAAAGAAGACAATAAACACAAAAGCATGGGTTTGAGAGAAATCTGAGCTAAAAATAGCTATACTAAGTTGCCTAGGATGACTATGTCAACCATAGATTTCCACAAATTTCAAAGTTCAATTGTTTTTTATACTACTTAAGGATCTTAGGTCTATACAAAGAAAGGCCTGAAAGTGAATATTTTTCTAAAATTTGCTCAATTTTATGATTATGTAATCACAATGCAAGTGTACAACAATTTGCAATTTTTTCAAGCAATGACTGGAAAATGTAAATGTAATTTCTAGCTCTAGGATGAAATAATCCACTAACCCTAATATGCCAAAATCTTAAAATGATAATTTTAATACAATTTTGAAACAAAACAATGTAATGTTTTCACTTTTTGAGCTATATGAAAGATGCATTAATGAATACAATGAATAATATCAAATTTGATTTCAAATTTAAGTGACCTAATGTAGATTTCTAAATTCAATTTGAATGTAAATCAGACCTAAGATGACTGAAATTAACCTTATTGCAACCTATAATACAATATTACATGCAAAGTTTTGAATTTTCATGTCTTTATGATAAAAAATGAATGTCTAAATGAACAATGCAAAATAATTCAATGCTAAACCTAGATCTAGGATAATTTACCTCAAATTTCAAAAGGTAGATAATTTTAATATGTCAGGTTCACCAAAATGAAACGTAGGAAAAAGGAAACCTTAGGGATTGCACTCTAGGGTTTGACACCATTTCCAAAATCTTGTTAGGATCCAGATGAAGAATAAAAACATAAACACAAATCAAGCATGGAACAAGAACACAATCACAACAAAGTGATTTACCTAGGAAAAACCAGCAATGAATATCTTCATATTAACCCTCAGCACCAATTGAGCTGAGCCTAGAGGCTTCAACCAGCTACACATACAATGGAGTCACCAAGCCATTATATAGACTTCCATACATGCAAACTATGGGCTCAAAACCATGAACTACAAAACCATGGACCAATACAACTAGCAAAAAACCATGTGCTAAAGACCACTTATGGTTAATCCATTAACTCTAACCCAAGAGCTAGTTTAATCCAACAATCCCCCCTTTAAACTTGGTCTTGGGGTTAGCACCAAACCCCCCTTCCACAAGAACCAAATGCAATACCCTCTCTTTCATTGAGATCAACATCAAACCGAGAATCCACATGACTCTAAGACCCCCTTACCACCTGGGATAACTCCTCTCTTACTAGGCCTTTCCTTTCAGGGATTGAGCAAGCCATACCAGGTCTTACAACCATCAACCCAAATACATGTATTAAATTTTCAATACAACTCCATTACAATTTTTTTTTTGCTACAACTAGCCTTGTCTACAGGAACTTGCATACAACAACTTTAACCAGGAAACATGCCTACAACAACAACCACAAGTAAGCTTGCATAGTTTTTCTCAACTTTTTGTCTTGAAAAAATTGAGAGAAATCCAACTTCATCTTGAAAGTAAAACAAGACCTCCATCACAACTAGAATGAGTGCATTCACCGCATCGCTTCATTAACATTCCAGCTACACACATGCTCCAACTTCTCCTAGATTATACTTTCTTCATCAATGCATCTATTAGATTGCTCAATAATTATGCAAGGCTCAATCTTCAGTTGATTCCTTCAAACTTCTTCTTGTTTTCAGGCTAAGAAATCTTCATGGAAGAAATACCTAGAACCTTAAACACCAAGAAATATTACATGCATTAACATGCAAGCACATGCAATTCTATGCAAGTACATGCAGCTCACAAACCTGCACATGCAAGCAAAAAGCAAATCCAGAACCTTGCTCTAATACCACTTGTTAGGATCTAGATGAAGAATAAGAATAGAAACACAAATCAAGCATGGAACAAGAACTCAATCACAACAAAGTGATTTACCATGGAAAACCCCAAATCGGAGGAAAACTAGCAATGAAGATCTTCATATTAACCCTCAGCCCCAACTGGGCTAAGCCTAGAGGCTTCAACCAACCACACATACAATGGAGTCAACAAGCCATTATATAGACTTCCATACATGCAAAACCATGGGCTCAAAACCATGAGCTCCAAAACCATGGACCAATACAACTAGCATAAAACCATGTGCTAAAGACCACTTATGGTTAATCCACTAACTCTAACCCAAGAGCTAGTTTAACCCAACATACTTCATATATGGATTTTTGAGGTAGCGGGGATTTGATGGATTTGGACAAGGTATAAGACTAACTTGCAACCTAAAAGGTGGGTCAACTTGCCATTGACCAAATCTAGAATGAATTTAGGAATGAAATGCAATTTTATGACTAGGCTAATGATGCAACTTTTAGTTTTGATAGAAATACATTAAGTATAAAATATCATAAAGAAAATTATATTGTTGAAATAGATAGAACAAGATAATTTGCACATATGATGTGAATTTGAGCCTCACTTTGGATGACTAACTCACCTTTAGTGATAGTGTCCTTGTTGACCAATTTCAGATTTTTTTTTGTAGTCCTCAGGAGTTAGATCAAAGCTTTTGTTTCCTTCTTGTCACATTGTCAAATAATTCTATAACTAATTTTTTGTTTGTTGTCAAGGTGTAGGGTTTGAATGTAGTAATGAATAATCGACCTTCAAAATTCCCCACTTTTTCTTCAAATTTAAAACTTGCACATTGGAAGAGAGAGAGGGTTCATCCATGTAGGGGCTTGTCTTAGTCAAACCTCATGTTAGTTTTTCCACTTCCACAATCACAATGTCAATGATAAGGAAAATAAATGATAGAAGAATGATAAATCAACAATGATCTATAATTCACCACTCCAAAAATGACTTCCTTGAAGGACTAAAGTCATACAAGTTTCCTCATGGCTTGATTGTTGTTGGATTGATTGTTGGTGGCTTGATTTGCTTGGAGACTTTTAAGGGTTAGTCTTTAGAAACAATATGATAACATGAACATGAACAAACTTACATACACTTTGACATGATGCTTAGATCTTGAATTTCTATAATAAATCTCTGAAATGCTACTCTTGACTCACTTGATAATGCTCTTGATCACCAATTTTGCCAATAATTTCTAGATGTCCTTCAAATGATGCAATAATTATGTATTTATATGTAATTATTCTAATTTCTCGAAAATCAAATATGAACAACCAACTTTGGACATTTGAAATTCAAATGATAAAATGTCAACACTAACATATTTGAATTTGGAGCTAAAATAGGGGGACTATGTTGCCTAGGAAAAAATATTAAATAAATGCATTTATTTTGTACATGCAATTTGTCGAGAAATATTAAAATGGGCTACAAAATGCATAATTTAAAAAATTAGGTGTTCAATTAGGTCCATGCACTTAAGGGGGAGAAAAACATAATGTGAAATTGTTATGGGTGACAATTTATGATGCTATAGGAAAAAAAATTATACTCTGATTTGATATTCCATACTACAAAGGAAAGCAAATCATGAGCACTTCATTTGAGGATTGTACTAACAGAGGTGTACAAGTGAAAAATAGAGTCCATATAAAAAATATAAAAAGAAACCTAGGAGCTAAATATTCAATAAAACACAAACACAACATTAGCTTATGGTAGCAGAATTGAAAATATGTTAGAATTCACAAGAAGAAGACTATATGCCCACATTCATATCTGGAGCTAGTTGATTCAAATTTTCATGCTAATGGTCGGCCCTTCATTTGAAAACTAATTAAAGATAGTTCACACTCCAAAAGCAAGCTTATATTTCCCGAATGATGAACACAAACACCTTCCTATATAGATTAAATGGAATACAGATCCTCTAGCTTGAGGACGGTTATTCAAACTGCAATTCCGGTTTATACCTCTTTAAGCAGTCAAGCAGAACTCTCGTCTAGTCAGGATTAACAATAAATGAATGTCAGCAGTCCCTCACTGACTTTCATTCTCCATCAATGCCAGCAAACTGGCCACTTATTCCATCAAAAATGATGTTCAACTATATCCAGGCATTCCCCATAAGTACTGAATTGTGACCTGCGGAGCGGAGATTTGATGCGCATGGAGACTGGTGGTGGGATATGCGTTTAGAATCAGGGATGATATAATTACCCTGATTGATTTATAGAGTTTTGCGCAATGCCCTCAATCCAATTCCCCGGAAGGTCCTCAAAAAAACCATCACTCAATTTTTTCTGTGGTAGTAATTGTTGCTACCATGGCAGTCAAAGCTATGGTAATCCTCCTTTCCAATAGGATCCTTCTGTTGGTGACGTGGACTCCAGTTGTACTATTGTAATCTCCCTTGCCATCGTTCCTCCACTACTTCAACCGTCACATTTATTTCTTCTACCTTCCTTCTTTTGCATTCTTCTTCTATGTTTCTAGACTTTTCTATTTTGTGTGCTATTCGAGAAGCTTCTCCCGTCACTTTAAGATGAACTCTCTTAGATGAACTCTGTTTTGTAAGAGAATAGGGCAAGTTACTCTGTTTCAGAAAAATGGCATGAATGTAAAGAGCACTGGCAGCTCTGGCATTATTAAAAAAATCTGTTCAATACAAAACATTGTTCTGTTTTCATATTCTTGGTTGTATGCTGTATATTGTGTTTTGTTCCTCTCTGTTCAGTAGAAATTGTGCATTTTGTTTGACTTTGTATTTTCCTACAATTGGTATCAGAGCGCATGGTAACAGATTTTGAGGATATTGTGAGCAGTGAGAACATCTTGGGTGTGGTTCTGTGTCTGAGCTGTCTTCTGTGAGCTCCAGAAGCTGTGAGATGGAAATCGACTCTTGCAGCATTATGCTATGTTGAAAACATGAAGAGATTGGGGTATTCGTTGTAGCATGTTCAAGAATGAAAGTAGATTGCAAGCTGTCCAAAGGAAGAGTAAGCCCAGTCAACATGAAAGTGCAGTCCATCAAATTGCCCAGCCACAATAGAAGCGTTGTCGTAATTAAAGAAAAGATGGAAAAGGAGTAAAGATTGCTAAGTGTGCTATTCATGCTGAGACCACAGTTCCAGAAATAGAAGATGCCAGAATAGTGATCGCTGATTATTGGCAAGTTTGAAGTTGCTGATATCATAGTCGAAAGGATAAAACATTGAAATCGCCCAAATTTGAAAGAAAAAGCCACCTGTCTGAAAAGAGATCACAGTAGCTAATTTGAAAGTGTTGCTGTTTTGCAGTTTCAGAAGAGTTGCAGAGTCAGTCACCGAACAAGGGAAAACAGAGATTGTAGAAGATTAAAGGCACACAAAGCTGCTAAATCCCTATAACAAAATCAAGTACGGTAAGCTGAAATTTTCTACTACAGATGGGGAAAGTAGGCAAAAGAGTTAAAAAAGAGAATAAAAATTTGGTAACTACAAAAGATGTTTTAGAAGAAGAATTAATAATACTTAAAAGATGAATTGGACAATGTTACAAGGGATAATAGATGTTATTTTGAAAAAAATGAAAGAGATGCAGAAAGAGAAGTGTAAATTGTTAGAAGAAAATTATGATCTTGAGAAAGAACTAGGCAAAGTTAAAGTTAAAAATGAAGAGTTAGAAGAAGAAAATAGTTTGCAAAAGGAAGAAATATCAAAACTGAAAGAAGAAAATAAATGTTTGAAATGAAAACCATTGATGTATGATGTATCATGTGGCACAAAAGATTTATCAAATGGATTTGTAACTTTGTTGAAGTAATTTGTGATAAAGAATATAGGCATGAAGATCATCAAGAAGGCAAAGAAAAGGATTTGAAGAAGTCAATAGACTTGGTTATAGACATCAAGATAAAAGAAGACATCAGTCAATGGTAAATGAAGAGTAAAGGAATTGGAATAGTAGACATATATGGCAGTGAAGATTAAGGGGGAGTGTTGGTGACGTGGACTCCAGCTGTACTGTTGTAATCTCCCCTGCCATCATTCCTCAACTACTTCAACCATCACTATTTATTCTTCTTCTATTCTTCTTCTTTTCTTTTCTATTGCTTCTCCCGTCACATGAACTCTGTCTTGTAAGAGAACAGGGCAAGTTACCCTGTTTCAGAAAAATGGCATGAATGTATCAATGAAAGAGCACTGGTAGCTCTGGCATTATTAAAAAAATATGTTCAATACAAAACATTGTTCTGTTTTTATATTCTTGGCTGTATGCCGTATATTGTGTTGTGTTCCTCTCTGTTCAGTAGAAATTGTGCATTTTGTTTGACGTTGTATTTTCCTACACCTTCATGGTAGCAGGACAGTATGATTGCCATGTATGATTCTTTGTTAAAACTGTCTCAAGGCATGAATATTATCATAAAGTAGCATCAGAGCCTATCCATTAGCAAGCTTGTGAGGAAGAACCTTGCTTGGTTGTTTGAGAGAGGTCCCATTATGGGGAGGAAGCATTACATGCCATTGATGTGGCGTCCCATTGTGTGGATCTGTCATGAATTTTGGCACTTAGAATTGTGACAAATTATTCTGTAAGAGAGAGTTGTCCATCTCAAAGAGCCAGTAAATTGTGTGCAGGCTGGACACAGCCTATGACAACGACATTCTAAATTTATACATATTATTTGTCAAAACTGTCTCAAGGGTCAATAGCAATGTGCTGCAATACCAGACTAGAAGCAAAGAAAAGGAGTCAAAAGTGGCACAGAGGCAATTTGATGCCATCAACAAAAGCACCGACTTGGTTGAAGTGCATTGCTTACAGAAACACAGCCTGACTGCAGCAAAATAGAGGCACGCTATAGCCTCCCTTAGTAGCTGATTAAAGCACACTCATCATTATCAATAAGCATTCTTTCAAACTTGCACCATGACTATGTCAACAACTATCGCGATAGTTCCAACCTTTTTATCTTTGTTTTCTAATCTAAATTATCTATCTTTTATTTTTTATTCTCACCTTCTCCATGTTGGCTGTTCGTAACCGTATGTCGTTTAACCGCAGCTCTCCACTTGAAGCAAATATAAGAGGGAGTCATCTTGCATAGAAAACAAATACAAGAAACTAATAAAGAACATACAAGAAACTAGTTTGGAAGCGTAAATAATGGAGGGAGAATTTATCAGTGGAGTTGAAAGAAAAGGAGAAGGAAAGGGAGAGCAGTGGAGTCTAGATGAGTTGCCTCGGCATATAAAGAAATGTATATTTGCAAACCTTCCATTAGAATCAATTTCCCGCTCTCGCCTTGTTTGCAAAGAATGGAATTCTATTTTGTCCTCGCGTAGTTTTCTGTCCTCATTGCCCAAAAACAATCCATGGCTGCTTCTCTGCACTGAAAAGTATTGTATGGCCTACTGCTTTTCCACACAAAAATGGAAGACCATCTCTCTCTCCTTCCTCCCAACTCTCGACCGATATATCGATCCTTACGAGTTTTCCAGTGCAGAGCTGGGGCTGCTTTTAGTACTTAAAACCCGAAAGTCTTGTTATGTTTGCAATCCGCTTATAAAAGTTTATGCAGAGATAGAAAATGATGTGAATGGGAGGGTAATCGGAATTGTACAAGGAGGAAGCAGTGATGAGCTCTATTTGGTAGCCAGGTAAGATTTTGCCATTTCAGCCTACACTAATGATGAAAGGGTGGCAGTAAGGCTTCTGCATCAGTTTTTATTACTTTCATATGATTTCTTTTTAGAGTGGAAATATGTTTTTTTCAATTGAAAAGTAATAGATTATTGTAATAATAATAATAAGAGACATCGTTTAAAATAAGAATTTTAAAATAATTTATTAATGGATTTGAATATAAATTGTTATTATTATGTCTATATAAAAGGAAATTTGAGATATATGTTTATTAAAATTATGAAAAATTCATTTAAAAATAAATTAAATTATTAAATTATAAAATAATATTAAACACATTTGTCTAAAAAATGTTTAGATACATACATAGACACATAAATTAAAATTGTTTATTTTAGTTTATTTGTAATATATTTTTTTACTCTTAGATATATCATTTATTTGCATCTATTTATTTTATTTTTTTTATATATAACTATTTTTTAATATTTAAATAAAAATAGTCTTTATACATCTATGTGTTGTTTAAATTTTGATTTGTTTTTGGTTTTCTATATTTTTTTAACTTTGTTAATTACTGGATTATTTAAGATCTATATATTTACTCAACTCTTGTCCATCAAATTTTTAATTATATTAACCAATTAAAAAATTTAGGCAAATAAAAAATTCAACTTCAAATTAGCAAAGCAAAATTTACACATATATACCATTACATTTCACTACTTATGAGATTGGTAAATTAATTCTCAAGTGAATAAAATAACTATAAAATAACTTTTTAATAAATAAACATTGCATTAAAAAACAACTTTTAAAATAAACTTAAAATAAAATGAACAATACAAATAAAAAGAAATCAAAAATATATATGAAATAAAAACAACTTTTAAAATAAAATGAACAATATAGATAAAAAGAAATAAAAAATATAAATGAAATAAAATAGTTTTTGATTTATTATAGGTATATTTAAGATCAAGATCTTTATACCATTTTTTTTTTAATTAAATAACTATATTCATTTTTAAATTAAAAAAATATTATAATATAATCAAGAGATATTAATTATTTTAAATCTATTACATTTAAATATATACATTTGATGCTTCTTTGACAATTCTACTTTCTCTAAATGGATTCTTTTTGTCTTAAAAACTTTATATAAGGATCCCAATATAGATCCTTAAAAGCCTTTAAAGAAGTTAAATGAAATTGGTTAAATTTTTAATTGTCACAACAAATTAGCCTATTTATCTTTATAAGAGGTAAGTCGTATTTTCTCTCTAAAATCATATTTTGTAATATATTTAATAAAATATGTAAATGGTTTTCTTTTCCTTTAGCTTTTTTTCAAAATTAATCTATCCTTAATTACATTTATGAGGAAGGTCGCCACCCAAAGTCCCCATAATAGTTTAATATTATTTATTTATTATTGTATTTTTCTTATTCAATTATTATATTATACTAATTATTTTATTATTATTATATTAATGTTAGTATAGTGTATTATATTAATTTTACAATAATAATATTATTATTAAGGGGTGGTAGTTCCCCAGAAATAATTAGTATTGCTACTTTATTTATTTATTATTAGCAATCTATGTTGGCATCTGAGCCCCACACCTATGTGTGAGATTCACAAAGCTTCATAGGTTTCCATACCCTTAGCATTGGCTAGCACATTTATTATGCAATAGTTTTTGTGATGCTTGG
This sequence comes from Sequoia sempervirens, assembly GCA_007258455.2. NCBI lineage: Eukaryota > Viridiplantae > Streptophyta > Pinopsida > Cupressales > Cupressaceae > Sequoia > Sequoia sempervirens. Next base: position 2,062 of record VDFB02272029.1, on the reverse strand, counting down.
CATGCTTGGTATTAATTTTCATGCTTGAATTTTGAAACAATGCTCATAAAACCTAATGTGAAGTATTCTCCTTGATGGTTTATGATTAGTTTCTTGCATTTGGCTCTTGTGTGGAACGTTACATTTGGTCTAACTGAGGGATATGCTTGATATTACCATTATTTCTCACGCATTATACCTTATTTTAAGAATTGCTTTAGATTGTTGCATTATGAAGAGACTATAATTTTTTACAACCATGGAAACCCCATATTGCTTACTAGTGATTGAAGTCAATTGTGAGGTTCAAGCATAATGTTGAGGTTGTATGCCTTATTCTAGAAGTTGGGGCTACATAAAAGTAGCATATGAATAAATTTATAAATATTGAAAGAGATTACAATGTTAGTTAACACAACCCAAAACAATAAAATAGATTCCATTATTGAGGAATTATATAATATCATTAAAGCTATGCAAAGAATAATGACATCAAGAAATTCCTTAATAAATGAAATAGAAAACCAATTTACTAGAAACCTAAAAAATCTACATGGAATTTTGGTAAATTGCCTAAAGCTATGCAAGTATTTTAAATTCTCAATTGTAATCCTCTCATACAATATATACCATACAATATATACCATAATACTTGGACTTAATTTTATAAACAATATATTGGTTATTAATATAATTTTTTTGATGAATATATTTTACTCTTTGAGGACTTGCATTATATGCTTGTCTTGTTACTGGGCATTATAGTTGTTTGAACACATACTATATTAGTTAAATATCAATGAAACATAGGAAAAGGGAAAGCTTAGGGATTGCACTCTAGGCTTTGACACCTCCAAATATTTCATATAGGGATTTGTGGTAGCAACGTGGGCTTGATTAATTTGGACAAGGTATAAGACTGACTTGAAACATGAAAGGTGAGCCAACTTTTCCTTGACCAAATATAGAATGAATTTAGGGATGAAATGAAATGTATTAACTATGCTAATGATGCAAATTTTAGTTTTGATACAAATACAACAAGTAGAAAGTGTCCCAAATAAAGTTATATTGTTAGAATAGACAAGACAAGACACTTTGCACTTGTGATATAAATTTGAGTCTAATTTTGGAGGAATAATCCACCCTAGGTGACAGTGACAGTATCCTTGTTAATCAATTTCAAATCTTTTTTTCCACTTCTTGAGAGCTAGATCAAAGCTTTTGTTTCTTGCTTGTTGCATTATTGGATCATTGTTGGATAATTATGTAATTGATTTTTCATTTGTTGTCAAGCTATAAGCTTTGAATGTAATAATAAATAATTGACTTTCAAACTTCTCCCAATATTATTTTGATCTAAAAGTTGCACATTGAAAAAGAGAGAGAGAGGGTTGGGCCATTTATAGGGTTTCCTTAATCAAACTTTATGTTAGTGTTTCCACTAATGATAAATCATTAGTGATTTGCAATTCATCACTCCAAAAATGGCTTTCTTGAAGGACTAAAGTCATACAAATCTTGATGAGGGTACTCCCCTTACAAAACCCCACACACACAAAACTAAACAAGATAGATAAATAGAAAATGTAGAAAGAAGAACTACCTTTCTATGATCTTGATGAAGTGAATTTATAATACTTAGAAAATAACATACTATAGCCACATGGGCCTTCTCATTATACAAATCTAGAAGCCAAAAACCATTATCTGCATTATCGAAGCTCTCTTCTATAACCCTTCTTCTCCCTCTTTATCCAAGAAGTGTAATCACCTTAGAATATTCTTGAAGGTGTAAACCTATTTTGGCTCCAAAAATTCCATCGTCTATTTCCTGCTCTAGAAGATTTTATTTATTTATATATTTACAGCTTCTTGGGGTTATAAATTATGATTTGACTATCATATTTTCAATTGCAATATGTCATTTGAAAGCTTTTGAGGAGATCTACAACCATCATTCACCAAATCTATAAGATTTTGTACCCTATTTCAGGGCTTCAAAGGGCCTGAATTTTTAGTTTTAAACTTCATTGGAGAAATTCCTCAGGATGAAATTTTAATATATTCCAAACGGTAGAGG
>VDFB02272028.1:0-44919 GCA_007258455.2 Sequoia sempervirens | reverse complement strand
TTTTCACTCAAAATGGTTTTTCTTTTTTATAAATGATAAAATTTGTGTTGGGTTGAAATTATATATGAAAATCAGGGTTGTTACATATGAATGACAATGGTTGTTGCAATTAGGGTTTTAATTAGAAAAAAAATAAATGTAAACCATAATTTATAAATGAAAATATTAAATGTACAGCCAAAAACCTAACTTGGAGGTTATTGAAGCTTGCAAGGTCAATAGGAGGAGATGGCAAGATGTGCAAAAGTGGGTAACTATTCTTGTTCATCATTGTTCACTTGCCATTGCTAGGAAAAATGACCCATAGTCATCTAAGTGTTTTTGTAAAACATATTTTTAAGAAATGGGTACCCATTTAGGATGGTATCCCAAAGCATAAAAAGTGCATGTTCTGACTAGAGGCTAAGATACATGTTCCTAAATCAAGACTTGTTCTTGTTGAAATATTTTATTTGCACAAAACTTCCCCTCTTTATGGACCCAACTTCTTACGATTACCCTCATCTCAAAAATAATATCTAATACCACTTTGTCTAATGGACCAAATATATTATTTTGTTTTGATTATAGTTTTGGGCACATGTTAGAACTAACTCTGGTGATTTCCCTAACATTGTAGTTGCTTCCACCAATCTTGAATTGTCAAGGCTAGAGCCAAGTTAGTCTTATATCCTTCTCTATGTACCCTCTATAAGAATTATTCAACATTCACATATCTCAAATTAGTTTCTCCAATCTCATTGTTTGGATATAATATTTTAGGAGGGTGATAGTCTGTAAACTCGTGCTTCATTTTTACTTGCTCACCTTTCATATTTCCTGCAAAATATACACATGTCAACATTAGGTTTTGTTAAAGAGAGACATAAAATTCCATAAAAATATCAGTTAAAGTCCAGAATAAAAATTCAAATAAGATTCGTTATTGGGTTTTAGAATTCATTATTGGGTTTTGGGAATCAACCATATCTCATGTTAATTGATGTCAAAAGATTAGAATCTATAATTAGGAAAAGTCAAATGATCTTGTCAAGGATTGAGTTTTGGGTGTAACATTTATCACATATCTTACCAATAATTTAGATAGAAGAGTCTTGATGCCTCAATTCCATATAGTAATTGTGGACATGAAAAAAGTATCTCTTTTTTCTTGCTTGATTTGGGATTAATTGATGATAAATTGGACCTAATGAGGCCTTGATTTCATGTTGATAGGTGTTTTTCACATCCACACTATGTCTTGGACCCTTGCAAACTGAATAAAATGCATTTAACGATGTCTTGTAAAGGTGGTGTAAAGTGTTGTAAAAGACTTTCATGCCTCTCTAGACTTAATGAACCCAGTTTCCCTTAATTAAACATTATAAAATGTATTTAACTACATCTTCACATTAATCTAGAAGGCTTGTAAATTAAACTTAATGTTAATCTAGTGTTGTAATGTGTCTTACACATTCACATTCTATGTTGTGCCTTTTAGGTTGTGTGGACCTCATTTTAATGATGTAAAGTGTATTTAATCACACTTCCACATTGAACTTTGTGTCCCTATCCCTAATTGACCTTTACACCATCATTAATAGGCCCCTATTGACCCATATTGTGCATCCTAAGGCATAATTTGGTCAAATACCCGAAGAAATCAACATAAGAACTAAAAATTATCATTCCCCATCATTCCAGCATTAAAAGGGCCCCTATGGGATCAAGTCACCCACCTAGGTGACTTAGTCCCTACCAGGTGGGACTAAGTCACCCAACTTGGTGACATAGTCCAATTTGGCCTCTTTTCAGAGTTTGAGCGGGAAATTTTGGAATTTAAGTTTATTCTTTCTTCATGTCAGCCTTAAGGATCCAATTTACAGGTAAATAAGGTGGAATGCCTATAAATATAATTCTTTAAACCCCAATTTACATCTCTTAAATCATACACACATATCTCATCATTCATTCATCATCTATCTTCTCCCTCAAGTCAAGTAAGCTAGGGTTTTATCATTAGAAGTCATCAAGATAGCTTCCAAGGACATTCAAGGAAAAATCCTTCATGTTTTACAAAAAAAATTCAAGATCAATCATCATGGTAGGGTATTTGCTCCATTTTTGCATGCTTCATTACATTCTTTCTTCATTTGGTTTAATTACCTAAAAAGGGGTTTGACCAAGGCAAACCCCCATGCCCTAACAATCAATATTTTCTCCTTCTCTCTTTGTGTATTTGCAGATTTAGGAACTTTAAGGGTTTAAATATCCTTGAAGATTAGGTTGAATAATTGTTGAAGACATCTCCTTGATTGCAAAGCCAAAATATCCAATAAAAGTCACTTTCAGGCCCAAAAATTAGAGTTTCATAAGCAAACACTTATGAAGAACCAAACTACAGACCTAGGGATTTCGTTTCCACTTTCAAATTTAAAAAAACTTAGAAGTGGAATAAGTCACCACTAGTGGTGGATGAATCCCATTGCCAGGCCTGAAAAGTATTTTTTGCATTTCTGGATACCCATTTGGTAGATTCCTGTTTTGACAAGTTTTCCCGAAATTGGGACTAAGTCGCCCAGCCTAGCATAAGTGTCTCAGTCAACATTTTCAGTCATTTTTTTAGGATTCTAGAATATCTTGACATCATATCTTCCATATTCCAAGCACAACTCTTCAATTTTGTTTAGTTATTTTATCATTTACTTGCATTTTTAGGCATTTTTGTATATCATAGTGTGTTTTCCAACATCTTGCATTTCAATAGTTTTACATTTATAATGCATCTCTTTTATTATTTTATTATATTAGCACATTACATTTAGGCATATTACATCTATTTTACCTCAATCTTGAGTGCGAACATAGTGGTTTGTACCTTTCCTTTTAGGTGAAAAACCCTAAGAGTGAATGTGAACATTAGGGTTACAAAACCCATGTTTAAATTTTGGTGAACCCGAATTTAGAATACTTTTATTTTCTGATTTGGAGTCCTTCATCATCATGGAATTGGCTTGCATTGCATTTTTCATTTGTCAAAGTTGCATTCTAGGGTTTAAAATTTTGCATTAGTAAAAGTGCATACAAGTTGCATTTTTGCATCTTAAATTATTTTTTTTTTTTGAAATTTTGCATTGGCATATTAGGTCTACATCATACAGTACATAGTCCATTAAAATCCATCAAAAAATTTATTTAAAATCCTCAAACAAAATCCCTACTGGTTGGGTGACTTAGTCCCTGTTCACCCCTAAAACTGCCTTTTACAAAGTTGAAAACCCTATTTTTAATCTTTTGTTTGCTGCCTTCAACTATCTATATTAGTTGGTAGAGTTTTTGTAATGTGCATTTCATTGGATCTACCTTAATTTATCTCATTTTATGCATTGTTTAATTTTAAATCTGCATTTCTAACATTTCATCTTTCAGGTTGATGCATAATATAATCAAAAAATTGCCTTATTTCACATCTGCAAATTTCATTTAAACATTTCATTTTAATTCATTGCATTACACTTTTTTCCATAATAGCATGTTTTCTTTCAAGAGATCTTGTTTTGATTTGGTTAAAAATGGATTGCATAAATACAACATCCCATCTTATGAGTTCCATTTTGATTACAACAATGAGGTCATTAAGAAACATGTTAAAACCATTGACACAATCCTTTTCAATTTCCCATTGGTGAGAATGGTAGTGTAGAAAATCATAACAATCATACTTTTTCTTCTCCCGATATCTATCCTATTAGTGATGAAGGTACCTTGGTGAAGGAAGATACAAGCATTGAGGGTCTTGATTGTCCATCTCCTCATTCCCCTTTGGAAGATGTTAGACAACAAGAACATGAGATCATAGAAACATTTCTAAATATCACCTTACCTAGTCTCCATAACCATGACCATCAACATTGTCCTTATCCTAATACCCCTCCTCGATGCCACAAGGATAGGTTGGTATTAAAATATATACCTATTAAGAGTCATGAGAATCTTGACCCTCCCTTCCCTAATGCTCCTACTGTTCGGGACAATATATTTGACAACCATAGTGGTCCTTCTCTTGATGCCTCCCCTACTTGTGATGAAGGTCCTTTACAAACTTCAAACTTGGATGACCATATTTCAAGCTCTCCTATTAGGGTAGATAATATGGAACAAGAGAATAATACCTTCAAGATAATGGAAAATCAAATAGAGTCTTCCCCTAAGCTCCCCAATATCAATAATCAAACACATTGAACCATTAATAACTCCCTTATTTGTGATGAAGTTAATTTGGAAGAACCAAGCCTTACTTGTCAAGAACATGTGGTTTTTAGTTCTCCTAAAAACTATCCTCCTATGGAGAATATCATAATACAAGAAAAGGATAACATTGACAATAATGATCTTATGCCCTTAGAAGATGATGAAGAGCCCTTGTTAGACTTTCATTCACCAAGGGATGTTAATATCATTCAACCTCAACTCATCCTTTATCCACCATCACACCAACCTTCAACTCAACACAAACCAGAATTCACCCTCTACCAACCTCAAAATAATGTGTCACAGCAACTGAGTCATACTACCATTGCTCATACATATCACACTAGAAACAATCTGTCCCCACAACAACAAACCTCAACTTCCCTACCTTTGCCTAATTTTCCTCTTGCTTCTCACTTAAGGGAGTATGATCTTGTGGAGCAACTTAAGAGCACTCCCACCAAGATATCCCTTTGGGACCTTCAAAATTCACCTACCTATCACACTATGGTTCAAACGGCCTTACAACAAGTTCCTATCCCTTCTAATGTGCAATCAACTAACATAGCAACCATCATTCAAGGACTAAAAAATGACATTATTTTCCACCAAAGTGAATGCCCCTCTTTGGACATGCAAAAACAAAATGATCCTTTCATGATCATAGCACAATACCAACAAAAATTGATAAAGAGAACTCTTGTAGATACTAGTTCTTCCCTTAATGTGGTTATTGTCCTTTAATAGAAATTTCCAAGCCTTCACCCATGGTCAACATTCTTCTAATTCAACCTTAACTGTAAAGCATCCTAAACTCCTCAAAACCAGTGGTCTTGACAATCCTCCTTTACAAAACATGAAACAAACAATGCACTCTTCACTTAATGTCAATTTCATCTCGCAAAACACTAATGAATTGAATTCGTTAGATTTTACACCCTCCTTCCAAGGAGAGAACACAATCTCGCAATTTGCAGAGTCTTGTGTAGGTATGCCAATTAATACTAAGCAAGCAACATCTTTATCACAAACTACAGGACCACCTTCTATCATTGATCAAGAGGGTATCTCGTCAAGACTTCTCCAAGATCACTTGATCACCCTTTCACCAAGAACTCGAAAGAAATTCTATTACAAGAATTCATTTTGTGCATATCATAGAGTTCATGGTCATTCTACTAATGAATGTAAGGCTTTGAGTTGTAAAATCCAACATTTTTTAGGAGTTTGGTATTCTTCCTTCGGTGGGGGCACCTAATTCCTCTAATTGATACCGATTTTCACTCTAGCATGCATTTCATTAATCATTTCAGCTCACCCTTGTCCTAGACTAAGTGGGGACAAGGGGTTCAGTAGCCTTGTCCTTGTATGTCCCTTGACATTGCATCTTTTGACTATTTGTTAACCTTAAATGAATATATAAGAGCAACCTTGGGATGTGGATGGCATGCCTTAAGTTGGCTCGCCTATGACATACTACCTTTTTTATGATGAAGCTTCTCGAAAACATATGACTTGGCATAGGGCTTTCCGAGTAAGCTCTCATGTCTTCCTTCTCCTTTAAAGAAATTTCTCATAGTAATGGTGTTAGCAACCACTTTAAAGTGGGGGCATACATTACCACTCACATTTTATTGTGTGATTTCTTTCTTCTTGTGATGAGTCCTTTTCTTGGTGGAGTCATTGGGCTTGATTCCCTCCAAGAGTGTGATACTTCTTTGACACATCCTCTCTTTAATATGTTCTAGAAAGCTTCAACATATGTTAAAATTTAGTGTTTGAAGTGTTCTCTTGCAGTTGTTTGTTGTTCTTGTTATTTGTATTTTGTTCTTGTGTCTACTGTGTTTCTCTTGTAGTTGTTTGCTACTGTTGCAGTGTGTGCCATGTTAGTAAGTTTGTGGTATTCTTGAGGATAGCTGGTCTTTGTTTTGTTACTTCTTCTGGATAACTAATGACTGTCATTCGTTTTGTAAATTCATTGCATTGATTCAATTAAAAAAAAGTATGCAATTTTTTATTATATTAAGTCTTTTTTTCAATAAATAAAAAAGGTGGACTCTCATGGTTGATGTCCAAAATACTTATGTATGGGTCAAGACATTGGGGAGGGGGGTTAGGGATTACTTATAATCTTAATCAAAAATAGATTAGATGCTATCATGAAAGTTTGAACACTAAAATCTGCAGTACTTAGGAGCTTTTGAATGTAAGGTATTAGGAGATTGGGGATTGGGTCATAACCTAAAATTTATGCCCCATTAGCATTAAGTCATTAAATGGTTTGATGCTTTGATGAAGTATAGCAATATAGCCTCAAACAATATATCAGTTGGTGCATTGAGATCAAAGAGAATTTGATAAGGTTCAAATTAAAAACAAAAATGAAGAACAAACAACGAAATAAAGCAAAAACAACATAGCAGGCCAAATTGAATCTAGAAGGAAAAATAAGAACTTTAACACAAGACATGAAACAAAGGCAACAAAAAGAAGAAAATTCAGTAAGGGCCAAGCCACAAGAAACAAAAATAACTTCATTAACCCAAACTAAAGGCATGAAATCATTCCTAGAAACAATGGAAAAGGAAAGAACAATGCAAGGGAGGCACTAATGATCACAAGCATGGGAAAAAGCACAAACACAAACACCAAAATAAAAAGTGAAAACCAAAGAAAAACCTTGGAGATAAAATCACCAAATGCAATGCTAGAACACACACACACAATGCAGAAACATTCCAAAGCACAAGAATAAAGTAAGTATTGAAATGCATCAATAAAGCATAAAAACCCTACCCGATACACATGCTAAAGCTTTCCATTAATGCATGACCTTCAAATGAAATCCTTTTTTATTCTTAGATTTTTTATGTTTAAAAATACTTTATGGGCATTTGAATAAAGGTGGTACCTTCATTTTTAAGGTCCTTTTGACGCCATCCTACTATTACTCACATAGTTTTTAGAATAAATTTGGGTTTCAAAGCAAGAGTTGGACTATCAAACATAGTCACCATGACATGATATTTTGTAAGATTATGTCTTTCTGAGTAAGTAAATTTTCTAAAATTTATATTTTTAATATATATTTTTACTTACTATATATTTTTATTGTTTTCTACCGAACATAAAGATCTATATTCGATACATATGAAAAAACTAAATACCCTTATATTTCATCTTAATTTTTTAAATTAATATCAATTTATCTTAACCACAAAAATTATCAATTAATTAATCTAAATTAATCTAAATACCCTTTTCCAATTCTCTGCACCTCTCCCAATTGTACTTCTTGATCATCAAGAAACGTCTCTTTTTCCTCCAGTGAATTGGAAAGTGCAAAAGCCCCAATTTCTTTGATGTCAGGGCCCCGGTGGTTGATGAATGCATCATATAAAAAAGGATGGAAAAAATAACTCAGTTTGATCTGGACATTGATAAGATTAGAGAAAATTTAAAAGCTTTAAAGGACCAATAATTCATTGGAAGATGGTCAAGTATATTTTTCTTTGCACGAGTTTACTTCATTTCAGATCTCACATGGCAAGTGGTCTATTAATGATGAAATAAAGGGACACACTGATAGTAGATGTTGAAATGACCATGACTAATGGTTACAACTATATTGCATAAATTGTAAGTAATGCCACTTAATTTTTAGTATGATTTGTCATTTTAAAACTTTCTTGTCTTGTGTGTTTTACCTAACATATGTTAAAACAGCCCACAGGCGAGCTGTCAAATTTCAATTAGCGCATCCAAATTGCATAAATTGTACGCAAGGCCTCTTCATTTTCAAAATTCACTTTTTTTGTGAGTGAAAAGCACCATCAATAAAGAGACCACATTATTTTATTCTACGGTTTCTCCCCTCCCATTGAATTTAATAAGAAAAAATAAAATTATTAAACAGTAGGCGATAACATCAGTCCAGTCCTTATAATTTTGTCAGTGCACTTTGGATAAAGATGTTTAAAGGCAAGAATTATTAAGATCAGAAACTAGCTCCATGGTAAGCCTATGTTTATTTACCAAGATTCTTGCTTTGAATTTGGATTTTTACTCTTCTAAAATTTAATTGAAATAAGATAGAGTTTTCATATTTTATTTTTTTTTGTATTGATCATAGATAAACAAGAATGGGTCTAGCTTTTTGGTCACCCAATTAAGGGGAGATCATATGCCTACCATCCATCAAGCATGAAAAACATGGTGTTCATTAATCTTTTAATTAAGCTATGTTCCTAACTTAACCAAAAGGAAACAATCAAATCACTTCCAGCCCCTGCAATATGTCAGTAGTTTGATAAATTTGTCTTTGACAAGCGTATTTAGTACAATGGATATCAAATTATTTTTCTTTCACTTCAATGCTCCATGTTCCTCTTAAAACCTGCAACAAATTCTCAAAATGTTAGATAAGATCAAGAAACAAGAAGATATAAGGGTTAGATGAATGATTAAGCATAAAAACCCTAAAACTTAGACCAAGTTGCAATGTGATTTGACCTTAGGTGTAAAATTGAAAAGTTTAGCTCCACAAAAATTGAGAAACACCTACACCATTGCATAAATTATGAAATTCTACCCCATTTCAAAAAAAAAAAAGCTCCAAAAAAGACCTTCATATGACCAAGATACGACCATTTTAAGATTAGAAAAAATGTGTCAGAATAGAGACAAAAAGTGCCAAAAAAACATGAAAAAGGTGCCAAAACATATACAAAAGGCACAAAAATAGAGGCAAAAGGCACCAAAACAGGTGCAGAAGGTGCCAAAACAGGTGCAAGAGGCACCAAAATAGGTGCAAAAGGCACCAAAACACAGGTGCAAGAAGTGTCAGAAGTCTCACATCCAAACCTGTGAACATAAATTTTCTAGCATGTTAAAAATAAATGGGGAAGGGCCCCACGATGGGCACCATTGTGTGTGTGTGTGAAATGTGCAAAGTTGGTATCAACAAAAACCTTAATGAAACGAATTATATTAAAGATTCAAAGCAAACAAGTTATTCTAATTTGCAACAAACTAAATCTTTCAAGAACGTCTCATTGTTCTCCATTCTTAATGATTTTTTTAACCTTTTGGGCCTTAGATTTCTATGTGCACAAAGGCTATTAGAATGACACTTAAGAAACGAGATTAGTATTCAACATACAAGCCAACTAAATGCCTACATGAAACCATATGCTAACAATGATGATGAATGCTATGATGAATGGATGATGATGTTTGTGATGAATGAACAAGTGGAGGTGGATACTATGGTATTGAACTAGAATTATCTATATATGATTCTACATATGCTCAAATGCAAACTAAAAATGAACTAATCTAAAATGCAACTATGATGCAAGATGGGACATAAAATGCAACTATGAAGCAAGATTTAAAGCTAAGATGTAAATGCAAAGAAAAACACGAAATTATATGCAACTATAAGACTCCACAACGCTCCAAAGCTCCAAATATAAACCTACATGATAACTCTATTCAAAATTTGGATGCAAAATACAATGCCCAAGGGTTGTATTTATAGCCTTTTCCAAGCATCGGGTGAGGTGGCAATGATCAACGGTCCAAATTCGAACAAGAAGAATGGATGGTGGAGATAGAGAGAATCAAGATGTTGTCCCCTTGACCAAAGACAACATGCCATTTGGATGGAAGAATCTCTTGACCAATGGGCAACATGCCATTTGGATGGAAGACTCAAGTGTGGGAAGAAAAGACCATGTGCTTTTGAAATTGGTGGAAGTGTGTGAGGAATGAGCCATGTGCTTTTAAAAATGAGTTGAAGATAATTCTAATTAAAAATTAGAGTTATTTAATTTCATGTGACCATGTTGAGGTGGCACAAAAAGTTGTAGACATGTGCTCAAATTCCTAATCGAGATTAGTGAAGATTAATTAAATAAAACAAACTTATGGAAATTTGTTTATTTAATTAATTTAGAAGAATATGTTTTAGATTTGGAGAATTTAGAAAATGAACATATAAATAAATTGAGAATTTATTTATACGTAGTTAAAATATTAATTAAATAGCTAGTATTTATTTAATTAAATGTGATGACAGATTTTAGGTGTATACACATTTAAATAAATAATTCATGTGAGCAAATAACAATATATAGTAAAGTTAGAAAATTAGATCTTAAGAATTCCTTACAAATTCAAGTGATGTTTTCCATAGGATGGATTAAGGGCACCTAAGAGGATATAGTTAGGGGTCCTAAGAGAATTCCTTAAGCGGAGTTAAGAGAATGAGTTAAGGGGATGCAAGAGGGTGGATTAAGGGGAGTTAATAGAATGACTTTAAGGGATGTAAGAGGGTGGGTTGAGGGGAGTTAAGAGAATGACTTAAAGGGATGCAAGAGGGTGGATTAAGGGGATGCATGTCATGAACCCTAGGATATGGCTTAATGGGTCCTAAGAGTATGGCTTAAGGGGAATTATGGGAGTGACTTAAGGGATGAAAGAGGGTGGATTAAGGGGATGCAAGAGGATGCAAGAGGATATGACTTAAGGGTACTTTAAGAGGATGGATTAAGGGGATGCAAGAGGGTGGATTAAGGGGAGTTGATAGAATGACTTAAATGGATGTAAGAGGGTGGATTAAGGGGAGTTGGGAGAATGACTTAAATGGATTAAGCATCTTGTGAACCCTAGAAACTCTAAACCATAGGACCTAAATCCTAGCAGATGAACCCTAAACCCTTAACCCATATAGAGTGATTTAAGGGATGCAAGAGGGTGGATTAAGAGGAGCTGAGAAAATTGACTTAAAGGGATTAACCATCTCATGAACCCTAGAAACCTTAAACCCTAAACCATAGGGCCTAAAGCCTAGGAGATGAACACTAAACCATTAACCCATATAGATTTTTTATTCTAAGCGTCTCATGAAATTTAGAAACCCTAAACCATAGGACCTAAAGCCTAGAAGATGAACCATAAACCATTAACCCATATAGATTTGTTATTCTAAGCATCTCATGAACTCTAGAAACCCTAAACCTTAAACCATAGGACTTAAAGCCTAGCATATGAACCCTACCCCATTAACCCATATAGATTTGTTATTCTAAGCTTCTAACATGTTTACCATGGAAAATGTACCTTTTACTAACCTAAGTAAAAAGTCAAATGTGAGTTCCATGATTTTTCCTTCCTCATGTTGTGTTTTTCTATAACATTTTCATTGTTTGGGCCCCCATGATCCTACATAGGACCACTAGTCAAACATGTAGAAATGTGCCAAGTTAACTTGTGATTCAAACATGTAGTTAAAGTTATAAAGTTATTTTGAAAGGTCATATCAATTAATAAAACTGAGAAAAACTCAATTTATAAACTAGGTTGTAACCTAGGTCTAGTTTCCCTAGTAAGTTATGTTTTTTCAAAAGAAATGATTAATAGTTATCTAGCACATACTACCTCACACAAATCAAGTTCACTTATATTGTCATAAATGAAAAAAATTATATAAATATAAAGTAGATCTAATTTTAATATGGACCACTTCATTAGAGGTGTTGTAGTCAAGTTATTCAATCACTTAAATTGACCTTATATTATGAAACTTAAAACACACTTGAGCCATTTAGGTCTAGTCACTAGCTTTCTATAATTTAGAGTTCTATGTTGATTTGAAAGTATGATTTGATCTAATGTTCACCCATCAAAGAATCAAGTGCCACTTCACTAATCCTATTTTACCAATTCTAAAACAAGTGAACTACCTGGACAACTACAAACCATTACATCAATCAATTGTCACTAGAATTTATATTATGACTAACTTAATAGTTTTAGGTCAATGATTTGATCATAATATACTTAATAGTTGTAAATGGTTTCAGGTCCATTCAAAACCTGATTTTTCCTCTATCAAAAACTTAATAGTTTTAGGTCAATGATTTGATCATAATATACATAATTAATATTTATCTAGATGAGTACAAACTTGCAACTATGCAAACATGTAGAAAGGTGCCAAGTTAACTTGTGATTCAAACATGTAGTTCAAGGTATCAAGTTAGTGTGATAGGTCATATCGATTAGTAAAATTGAGAGAAACTAAATTTATGAACTAGGTTGTAACCTAGGTCCAGTTGTTCTAGAAGTTATGATTTTTCAAAAAGAAATGATTAGTACTTATCTAGCGTGTGCTACCTCACACAAATCAAGTACACTTTTATTATCATCAAAAATAAAAAAAATACAATGATATAAAGTAGATCTAATTAATATGGACTACTTCATTAGGGTATTGTAGTAAAGCTATTCAATCACTTAAATTGACCTTGTTTTATGAAACTTAAAATACACTTGATCCATTTAGGTCTAGTCACTAACTTTTTATAATTTAGAGTTCCATGTTGATATGAAAGTAGAATTTGATCTAATGTTCACCCATCAAGGAATCAAGTGCCACTTCACCAATTCCATTTTATCAATTCTAAACCAAGTGAACTACTTGGCCAAATACAAACCCTTGCATCAATCAAGTGTTACTAGGATCTAGACTATGACTAACGTAATAGTTTTAGGCCAATTCTTTGATTATAATATACACAATTAATATTTTTCAAGATGGGTACAAAGTTGCAACTAGTCAAACATGTAAAAATGTTCCAAGTTAACTTGTAATTCAAACATGTAGCTCAAGGTATCAATTTAGTGTGATATGTCATATTGATTAGTAAAATTGAGAACAACTCAATTTATGAGCTAGGTTGTAACCTAGGTCAAGTTGTTCTAGTAAGTTAAATATTTTTTTTTAATAAATGATTGATAGTTATCTAGCACATACTACCTCACACAAGTCAAGTTCACTTCGATTATTATCAAAAATAAAAAAAATTATAACCATATAAACGAGATCTAATTAATATGGACTACTTCATTAGAGGTGTTGTAGTCAAGTTATTCAATCACCTAAATTGACCTTGTTTTATAAAACTTAAAACAAATTTGATACATCTAGATCTAGTCACTAACTTGTTATAATTTAGAGTTCCATGTTGATAAGAAGTACCATTTGATCTGATTTTCACCCATCAAGGAATCAAGAGTTACTTCACTAATCCCATTTTACCAATTCTAAGCAAAGTGAACTACTTGACCAACTACAAACCCTTGCATCAATTAAGTGTCACTCAAATCTAGATTATGACTAACCTAATAGTTTTAGGTGATTATTTGATTATAATATAGACAATTAATATTTTTCTAGATGGATAAAAAGTTACAACTTGTCAAACCCATAGGAAGGTACCAAGTTAACTTGTGATTCAAACATGTAGTTCAAGGTATTAAGTTAGTGTGATAGGTCATATCGATTAGTAAATTTGAGATCAACTCACTTTATGAGCTAGGTTGTAACCTACGTCTAGAGTTGTTCTAGTAAGAGGCTACGTTTTTAAAAGAAAGGATTAATCCACTAGATGCCACACATGGAGGGAATCCCAAGATTCCATGTAAGACATACTTTAACACTTTTCAAACATATTACGATGGACCTATAAAAGAGAACTAGATGTGGACGGATAAAGTTTAATTAAAATATAGTCTTAGACTATCTATTTTAGGTAGTGTACAAAAGCATCTTGGAAGAAGAGAACTTTCATCTTTTAAATTGGAGTGTCTAGTTTAACTAGTTGACTAGTCAAAAAAGGAGCTTCATTTGCATCCATGTGTTTGACTAGTTAGAATGACCATCACTTTGATGCCTCATTTGGCATCCCATAGTTTTTGTGAAACCATGTGTTTTCCCAAATAGAAAAAATCTATAAATACAAGCCCTAATATTTTGGGTCTATATTAGATTGTATGGTATTGTAGGTATTCAATGTTTTCTAGTTGAGGTTAATTATCAACATGATGTGGAAGTTTTAAAATAGAGGCTACAATATTTATAGGATGTTATCAATATATTATAATGCTTGTCTTAGTTAATACTATGAAATACACATTTGTGGCTAGGTTTTTCACTCAAAATGGTTTTTCTTTTTTTTTGAAATGGTAAAATTTATGTTGGGTTGAAATTAGATATGAAAATTAGGTTGTTGCATATGAATGACAATAGTTGTTGCAAATAGGTTTTTAATTGGAAAAAAAAATTAATGTAAACCATAATTTATAATGAAAACATTAAATGCACAACCAAAAAAAACATAAAGAAGGTCAAAAACCTAACTTGGAGGTCATTGAAGCTTGCAAGGTTGATAAGAGGAGGTGCAAGTGAGATTTGGTGATGGCAGGATGTGCAAATGTGAGTACCTATTCTTGTTCATTGTTGTTCACTTGTCATTGCTAGGAAAAATGACCCATAGTCATTTTTTCAAAAATAAATATTTTAAAGGAATGGGTATCCATTTAGGATGGTATCCCAAAGCATAGCAAGTAAATGTTTTGAGTAAAGATTGAGATACATGTTCCTAAATGGGTACTCATTCTCGTTGAAATTTTCCCTTTTTACAGAACTTCCCTGCTTTGTAGACCTAACTTCTTATGGATTCCCTCATCTCAAAAATAGTATTTAATACCACTTCCTCCAATGGGCCAAATATATTCCTTTTTTTTTATTATAATTTTGCACACATCTTAGAACTAGCTATGGTGATTGCACTAACATTGTAGTTGCTTCCACCAATCTTTGACATTGTCAAGGCTTGATCGAAGTTATTCTTATATCCTGTTGTGTACCCTCTATAAGAAATATTCAACATTCACATGTGCTAGATCAGTTTCCCCAATCTCATTGTTTGGATATAATATTTTAGGAGGGTGATAGTCTTTAAACTTGTACTTCATTTTTACTTGCTCACTGTGCATATTTCCTGCAAAATATAAATGACTATCATCATTAGGTTGTGTTAAAGAGATGCATAAAATTCCATAAAAATATCACTTAAAGTCCATAATAAAAATTCAAATAAGCTTTGCAAAAGGGGACAAATGCTCATTTTGGGTCTAATTCTTGGGATGGTTTTCTCCCCATTGTTGCTCAATTTCCAAATTTGTTGACTTTGTGCCAGAGGTTCCTTGAGGCTAGATGGTCAAGGGTGAGTGACTTTAAGTTTTCATCTTCTCATGATCAATTGATGGTGGTGAGATGGAAGAATCCTAATGAGTGGCTTGGTGTTGGTATCGAGGAGGAATGTGTTGAGTTGCACAAAATCCTTTCTAGGATAGTGTAGTTCCCTCCAAGAGGGGAATGTTATTTCTTGGTCTTCTAATCCTAAGGGTGTCTATATTGTTGCTTCTGGATATCAGGGGTTGTTATCTCATAGGCTGGATGGGGTGGAGGTTCACTGGTGGAAGAGAGTGTGGAACAAGTTTTCCTGGCCCAAATGTAATTTCTTTATTTGGACTTTGGCCTGGAATAGGTGATTGGCTTGGGATAATATTCAGAAGAGGGGATTCCAAGGCCCTTCTATCTATGTTTTGTGCGAGGCTGAGGAGGAGGATTCTTCTCACTTTTTTTTTAATTGTCCCTTTGCTTTGCAGCTTTGGTATTTTTGGTGGGAAGTTTGGAAAGGCCCTTGTGTTCATGCTTCCTCTGTGGTGGAGTTCTAGAATAGATTAGGTAGACCTCCTTCTATGACATCTTTATTACAGAAGGTGTGGTATGTTGGGCCTGCCTTCATACTATGGTAGATTTGGTTGGAATGAAATAGTAGAATTTTTCATGGTGAAAAGTTGTTGATCCAACAAATTTGGAAAAGAATTAGGGTATGATTCAGGAGATGGTGGAAGCTAAGTGTGATGTGGTGTTTCCTTTAGATAAATGTGATGTTGAGAAGGTGGATAGATTGGGGATCTAGGGGTTGTCTTTGGCTTCAGCTTGCGTTAGGAGAGGAAGGTGAGGGAAACAAAAAGTTCAAAGGATGGTCAAGTGGTTGCCCCCTCTGGCTGGAATTTTGAAGATCAATACCAATGGTTCCTCAAGAGGCAATCTTGGGCCTACTGGGATTGGAGGAGTTGGCAGGAATTGTTTGAGTTTAGTGGTTTTCTTCTTTTCTATTCATGAACAGATGCAGTCTATCAACCTTATGGAAGGTTTGGTGATCCTCTACCCTTTAGAGCGGGCTTATGCTTTGGGTTGGCATAGGGTTATCTATGAATCTGATTCATAGGTTATGATTGATATGATAAATAAACAAATGATTTTTTATGTTAGTTGGCAGCTGGCTAGGATGGTGTAACAAATTTTACAAATTAGTTATGTGATGGAGATGGTTTCTTTTGTCCATATTCCAAGAGAATGGAATAGGGCAGCCAACTGTTTGGCTAAGTGGGCTTCTGAGAATCTAGATAGTTGGAGGATTGACGGGCGAGAGTAGGTTTCCCAGGAGCTCTGTCATGACTTGGAGAGGATCACTGTCGAAGATTGGGATGGTAACGACAGATGATGTTGATTTTTCTTGCTTTGTTTGTCTGCCTCTTGTAATTTTTTGGGGCCTCAACCCTTGGCTTTTATGTAATCCTCTTTTCTGAATTTCAATAATGTTTTTACCCCTTTTATTAAAAAAAATTCAAATAAGTTTCATTATCAGGTTTCGAGAATCAATCATATCTCATGTCAGTTGATGTCAAAATCTCAGAATCCATAATTAGGAAAAGCAAGGATCAAGTTGTGGGTGTAACACTTATCACATATCTCACAAATAATTTAGATTGAAGACTTTTGATGCCTTGCTTTCATATAGTAATAGACAATGTTATTAATTGTAGATCAAGAATAAAGAATACATTATGGCTCATACCTGAAAAACTAGTTGGCACAAAATTCCATACCAACCCGATGTTTATTTGGCATAGGATATTGAGAGATAGGGATCGGTTCTATTGCTTCATTCTTGTTGATGATAATGAATTTTGGAGAGAATATCACTTAATACCAAGACATGTCATGGATTAGGCTTCAAGAATATCTCTTAGCACATTCTATGAAAATAAGTAAACCTAAGGGTGTGAGCCAAATTATTGACACCCAAAACACTTCAAATCTTAAAGAAAGGTGTCAAAGATTAGGGACCAAGAAGGATCCAATATTCATGCCACTAGTGGCCCCATGATAAGGTGGACTCTCCATCCTTGATGTCCAAAATACTCAGTGTTTCCTGGGGACACGTCCCCTTGTCTAAATCCCCCCATCCCCATCCCAGACACATCCCGAGGACGGGGGATGACCAGGGGATAGTATCAGTGTACTATGTTTAATATCACATGCATATTCATAATGAATTTTGAATCTATATTGAGTATTGACAATGAATTCTTAACACAAATGTTATATGTTAAGTTTCTATAATGTATATATGCATGCTTTATCCGTGTTTTCATATGAATATTTAAAGTTTCCCTATACATTTTAAATTTTTCTATATTTTATATAGTCGTCCCTCTGTCGTCCCCAAATTTGGCCTAAAAAATCAAAAACTTAGGGACTTGTCTCACTGTCCGCTACCATCCACATCTTGGAAACTTGGGGTAAGATTAAAAATACTTAATTATGGGTCAAGACATTGAGGATGGGGGGTAAGGGATGACTTATAACTTAAATCCAAAATAGATTAGATGCTAATATGAAATTTTGAACACCAAAATTTGCAGGACTTAGGAGCTTTTGAATGTAAGGTATTAGGAGATTGGGGATTGGGTCATAATCTAAACTTTATGGTCGATTAGTATTAAGTCATTAAATGGTTTATTGCTTTGATGAATTATAGTGACATAGCCAAAAACAACCTTAGTTGGGATCAAAGAGGATTCAATGAGGTCCAAAACAAAAATAAAAATGAAGAAAAATAACTAAATAAAGCAAAAACAATGAACCTAGAAGGGAAAATAAGAATTTTAACAAAGACATGAAACAAAGGCAACAAAAAGAAGACAATTCAACAAGGGCTAAGTCGTTGGCAACAAAAATAACTCCATTAACCCAAAGTGAAGGCATGAAACCATTCCTAGAAACAATGGAAAAGGCAAGAACAATGCAGGGGAGGCTCTAATGAACACAAGCATGGGAAAAAGCATATACACAAACACCAACATAAAAAGTGAAAACCAAAGAAAAACCTTGGAGATAAAATCATCAAATGTAATGCTAGAACACACACACACACGATGCACAAACATTCCAAAGCACAAGAGTAAAGTAAGTATTGAAATGTATCAATAAAGCATAAAAACCCTACCCAATACACATGCTAAGGCTTTCCATTAATGTGTGACCTTCAAATGAAATCATTTTTTTATTCTTAAATTTTTATGTATAAAAATCCTTTATGGGTATTTGAATAAATGTGGTACCTTCATTTTAAGGTCCTTTTGATGCCATCCTACTATTACTCACATAGTTTTTAGAAGAAATTTGGGTTTCAAAGCAAGGGTTGGACTATCAAACATAGTCTCCATGATATGATATTTTATAAGATTATGACTATCTGAGTAAATTTTCCAGAATGTATATTTTTAATATATATATATTTACTTACTACGTATTTTTACTGTTTTCTAACGAACATAATTTTTTACCAAACATAAAGATCTATATTCGATACATATAAAAAAAATTAAATACCCTTACATTTCATCTTAATTTTTTAAATGAATATCAATTTATCTTAACCACAAAAACTATCAATTAATTAATCTAAATATCCTTTCGCAATTCTCTGCACCTCTCCCAATTGTAATTCTTGATCATCAAGAAATTTCCAACATTCCTTTTCCTCCAGTGAATCGTAAAGTGCAAAAGCATCATATATATTTCTAGATACAACCGTAGTTTCCTTTGAAAATCACTGAAAGAACACATGTGAGATTAGGAGGAAGACGGCATGAAATCTAAGTGCAAAGAAAGAGGAATGGAAAATATAACTCGGATTGATGTGGACATTGATAAAATTAGAGAAAAGATAAAAGCTTTAAAGAAGGGGTGATGTTTCTCCAATAATTCACTGTAACACACTCAACTACCTATATTTTTCTATGCGTGACCTAACTTTGTTTCTCCAATCATCAACTAGTCCATCCAAATTGCGTAAAGTGGAAGGAAGGCCACTTTATTTTCAAACTTTACTTTCCGACAATTCACAAGTGACAAATTTCCACAGAAAGAATTTTCTTCAATGATTTTTGGTGAGGATAAAGACGTCTATGGATCCGATTTTTGGTGTGGTACTAGAGAAATTTTGATAGCTTTAAAGCAGGGGTGATGAAGGGACCCTCACCCATTGCAAGTAGATGCTGAAATGATCATGACTGATGGTTTACAGCTGTATTGCATAAATTGTAAGCAACCCCACTTCACTTTCAGTACGAGTTGTCATTTTCAAACTTCACCTTCTTTGTGAGTTTTCATTTTCAAACTGTACCCACCATATGTTAAAACAGCCCACAAATTAGCGCATCCAAATTGCGTAAATTGTACGCAAGGCCTCTTTGTTTTCAAAATTCACTTTTTTGTGAGTGACAAGCACCATCGATAAAGAGCCTACATTTATTTTATTCTGCAGTTTCTCCCCTCCCATTGAATTTTATAAGAAAAAAAAAATTATTAAACAGTAGGCAGTAACATCATCAGTCCAGTCCTTATAATTATGTCGGTGCATTATGGATAAAGATAGGTGGGAATTATTTAGATGAGAAACTAGCTCCGTGGTAAACCTGTGTTTATTTACCAAGATTCTTGTTTTGAATTTGGATTTTTACTCTTCTAAAATTTAATCGAAATAAGATAGAGTTATCAATTTGACATACACAAAAACATACACAGTTGAATCCAAAAGCTTGCAATCAATACATTTTGTTATTTTACTTTTTTTATATTCATATTTAAAGGAGGTTTTCATACTATTTTTTGATCAAAGGTTGGTCTATGACATTTTTGGTTTGTAATCTTTTCAAATAGTCTTCGACTTGAATGTAGTGATTCCTAATCTTTGTAGGTGCATATGTGTCTACTTATAATTTTATGCTTTTTGAACTAGTGTTATTATGCACCTGTTTTCCTTTGTATACACATGTACATCACCACCAAGTATAAAACTTCACTCTTGTTATTAGGTGTTAGGTGACATACAATTTTTACCATTTTACCTTTTCTTTTATTCCTATGCACAGGAATTTTTCATACTATGTTATGATTACAATTTGATTTATGACAATCTTCAAGATATCAAGGAAGTCTTCTTCAAATTGAGCACAACACTTCTTTGTAAATATTGAGCTTCAAAACTAATGAAATTTGATTTATAACCTCTACAAATAGTCCTCAACTTGAATCAAGTCGTTCCTAAATTTTGTAGATGCACATGTATTCATTTCCTTATCATTTTATGCTTTCTATACTAGTGTTATTACACATCTACTTTCCTTTGTATACACATGTATAACACAAACAAATATCAACTCAACTCTCATTATTAAGTATTAAAATAGAAAACACGTAATCTATTACATTTGTGTTAACACTTAATATTACAAATTTAAAAACATAAGAAAATAGCAATTAACTTTTAAGAATAAAGAAAAATATATCAATTTTTGTTGAGTTTGATTCTCATTATTTCCACTTTTTATTTTTATGTGTTAGAATAGTCCTATTACTTTGGCCTTTTGCTAGACTATTTATATTGCTCTCTAATAATTTCATTCTAATATTCTCAAATATCTCCTTTCAAATGATGGTGTTAAGAAAAGTGTGTCGATAGCCAGGAAAACATGTTTTTCTCTAGACTAATATATTGTTGAAAAGGTGACAAGTTAACTTGTGATTCAAACATGTAGTTCAAGGTATCAAGTTAGTGTGATAGGTCATATTGATTAGTAACATTTAGAATAACTAAATTTATGAACTAGGTTGTAACCTAGGTCTAGCTTCTCTAGTAAGTTATGATTTTCCAAAAGAAATGATTAATAGTTATCTAGAACATGCTACCTCACACAAATCAAGTTCACTTTTATTATCATCAAAAGTAAAAAATTATAACCATATAAAGTAGATCTAATTAATATGGACTACTTCATTAGGGTATTGTAGTAAAGTTATTCAATCACTTAAATTGACCTTGTTTTATAAAACTTAAAAGAAACTTGAGCTATTTAGGTCTAGTCACTAACTTTTTTATAATTTAGAGTTCCATGTTGACCTGAAATTATCATTTGATCTAAATTCAACCATCAAGGAATCAAGTGCCAATTTGAACCAATCCCATTTTATCAATTCTAAACCAAGTGAAGTACTTCGCCAGCTACAAAACCTTGCATCAATCAGGTGTCACAAGGATCTAGATTATGACTAACCTAATAGTTTTAGGCCAATTCTTTGATTATAATATACAATTAATATTTCTCAAGATGGGTACAAAGTTGAAACTAGTCAAACATGTAAAAAGGTGCCAAGTTAACTTGTATTCAAACATGTAGTTCAAGGTATCAATTTAGTGTGATAGGTCATATTGAATAGTAAAATTGAGAACAACTCAATTTATGAGCTAGGTTGTAACCTAGGTCAAGTTGCTCTATTAAGTTATGTTTTTTCAAAAGAAAGGTTAAATAGTTATCTAGCACATACTACCTCACACAAATCAAGTTCACTTCTGTTATCATCAAAGATAAGAAAATTATAACCATATAAAGAAGATCTAATTAATATGGACTACTTCATTAGAGGTGTTGTAGTCAAGTTATTCAATCACTTAAATTGACCTTATTTTATAAAACTTAAAACAAACTTGATACATCTATTTATCTAGTTACTAACTTGTTATAATTTAGAGTTTGATATTGATATGAAGTATCATTTGACCTAATGTTCACCCATCAAGGAATCAAGTGTCACTTCACTAATCCCATTTTACAAATTCTAAACCAAGTGAACTACTTGACCAACTACAAACCCTTGCATCAATTAAATGTCACTAGAATCTAGATCATGACTTGTGGACACAAAAAAAGTATCCCCTTTTCCTTGCTTGATTTGGGATTAATTAATGAGTAATTTGACTTAATGAGGCCTTGATTTAGTGTTGTGAGGTGTTTTTCACATCCACATTAGGTCTTGGACCCTTGCAAACTAAATAAAATGTGTCTAACGATGTCTTGTAAAGTGTTGTAAAAGACTTTCACACTTCTCTAGACTAAATGGACCTATTTTTCCCCTAATCCAATGTTATAAAATGTATTTAATAGCATTATCACAATAATATAGAAGGCTTGTAACTTAAACCTAATATTAATCCAGTGTTGTACTGTGTTTCACACATTCAAAATGGATGTTGTGTCTTTCAAGGCTATGTGGACCTCATTTTAATGATGTAAAGTGTATTTAATCACACTAAATTACATTGGATTTTGTGTCCCTATCCCTAATTAAACTTTACATCATCATTAATAGGCCACCCCTATGGCCCCATATTGTGCATCCCAAGGCTTGATTTGATTAAAGACCTAGCTAAAACAACCTAGAAACCTAATTTCTCCACTCCTTGATAATCTAGCTGGAAAAATAACCAATGTGGGAACAATTCACCCATCAAGGCGAATTAGTCTCATCCAAGTGGGACTAGGTCCCCCAACTTGGCGACTTAGTCCCATTTGGGCTATTTTTGAGGTTCAGGGGAGAAAAAATAGATTTTAAGTTAATTTTTCCTTCATGCTAGCCTTGGGGATCAAATTAATGGGTAAATTAGATGAATTTACTATAAGTACAAGCTTCTAAACCTTAATTCATCATTAAATCATTCATCATATTCATCATTTATCTTCCACCTCAAGTCAAGCAAGTTCGGGTTTTAACATTTCAAGTCATCAAGATAGCATTTTTCAGACATTCAAGGGAAAATTCTTCATCTTTTGCTGCAGAAAATCAAGATCAATATTCATGGTAAGGTACTAATTCCATTATTTCATACTTCATTACATTATTTCTTCATTTTTCTTTAATTACCTAAAAGGGGGTTTGACCAAGGCAAACCCCCATGCCCTAACATCCAACATTTCTTTCTCTTTCCTTGTGTGTTTGCAGATTTAGGTATCTTGAAGGCTTGGAAATAATTATAGATCAAGTTGTAAATTTATTGAATACATCTCCTTGTTGACCAAGTCAAGATATCAACGAAAAGTCATTTATAGTGCCGAAAATGAAAGTTTCAGAATCATACACCTGTCAAGAATTGAAGTGCAAACCGAGGGCTTCCATTTCCACTTTCATATTTTCAAAAATTTAGAAGTCGACTAAGTTGCCAACAGTGGCTACTTAGTCCCACTAAACCTATTTTTTAGAGTTTCCTATAGTTTTGGATACCCATTTGGCCGAAACGGGCTCCAAATCAGTTTTTTCAGATTTGGGACTAAGTCGCCCAGATTGCTAGCACAAGTGTCCTAGTTGGCTTCTGCATCAGGTTTTTTAGGATTATAGAACTACACTCCATCATTTTTCACCCTCCAGGTGAACACCTTCAGTTTCATTAGTTTTTGTTACAATTTACCTTCATTTCAAGGTATTTTTGCATTTCTCAATGTGTTTTCAAACAACTTACATTTCTTAGGTTTTGTATTAATAGTCAACATCTTTTATCAACTTATTGCATTTAGGCATCATATTTAGACATACTTTATCCATCCTTGCATTATTTTGTACTGTAGACATTGCCCATTTTGGCTCATCTCTCTCCTTTTAGGTGAAAAATCCTAGAAGTGTTAGAGAGCATTAGGGAGCCAAAATATTTGTCTACATTTTGGTGAACCAGACCTTCAAACATCATATCTTCTGATTTTAGAGTCCATCATCATCCTAGAATTAGCTTGCATTAACTTTTCATTAGGGTTTGCATTGATTAATTTGCATTCTAGGGTTTCAAATTTTGCATTAGTGAAAGTGCATATAGGTTGCATATTAAATCATTGAATTTTTCTAAAATTTTACATTGCCATCTTAGGTCTACATCATACAGCATAGCAAACATCAAAATCCATCAAAAAACTCTAAAAATTCTCAAAAAAATCCTTATTGGGACTAATTCACCACCCTGGGTGACTTAGTCCGTGTTCAGCACTGAAACTGCCTTTTACAAAGCTGAAAACCCTATTTTTAAGCTTATTTTTGTTGCCCTTACCCATCTATATCAGTTGGCTAAGTTTCTATAACATGCATTTCATTAGATCTAGCTTAAATTAGCTCATTTCATGCATGACTTAAATTTCAAGTTTACATTCTCATCTTGTTACATCACATAATCAATCAATTGTCATCCTTAAAATAAAAAAAAATGCATTCATCTTTTGCATGTTTGCTTTAGCACGGTTACATTTTAACTTTGTAGAATACTCATTACATCATGTTTTCATTACAAAAATCTATAGTTATCATATTTCATGCTCTATTTTTAGATCTTATTGCGTGTTGTAAGAATTTTTTTTTAAATGCATGTGAATATGAGGTCCTTTCCCCTCTCTTTTTGTTTGTCATCGATCTCTCTCCTAGTTTCCCTTCTATGGGTGAGGTTCGTCTAGTGAAAGAAACCTTGGATAATCATAACAATCGCATATGTTCTTCTCCTATGATGAAGGAGCATCTTGACAATGACATGAATCTAGGAAGCAAATCTTGAAGGTTGAATAAATTTTGATGTTTCATCATTGTCATGAGGTAATTTGAGTCATTTTCCATTCATTAAAGTCATTAGGAGTGCTCAATGATCAAATTTTTGTGTCAAATTTGAAAAGTGTAAAAGTTGTCACAATATTGTAAAATTGCAAAAAGGATGTAAACAAGGAAGGTGAAGGGTCATTTCGATCTTGGGTCATTCAAAAGTAGGTAGAAACTGAAAATTCATGTTGTGATACCTTTTAAAAGGCCTTGTAGACACTTTTGTAAGTGTGGGTGATTGGAGTTATGAGTTTGAATAAAGGAAACCTTGTTTTATTTGCATTTTCTACAAAAAATTCTTTGTTTTCTAATTTTGTATGGTCCTGTATAGGAAGGAGTAAAATTATAAAGACTTGTATGTGTAAGTCATCTCAAGCACCTTCCATTCAAACTTTGTTTCATGCAGATTGGTGAGGATTTGAGTAAGTTATTGTGATTTCTTTGAAAATTGTCTAAACCCTGATTAGGGTAATAGTAACTTAAGAATTTATGTTTCTCATGTTTTAACCATTGGAAGGTTCTCATTTTTGGTGGAAAAAATCTTGGTAGCATCTGTTTTCATATTCTTGGAGTTTTAGATCAAATGATTAAGATTGATGTGTGGAAGAATTGAAGTTTCAAACTGTAAATTTGTGTATAGACTGGTAAAACAAAATTTGAGGAGATTAGTACCTAGTGTTCAGCAAAATACTCTTGAAAATGGTCTTGTGGTGTTTTGTTAAGCATAAGAAGACTCAATAACATGTGTTCTAATTGTTGGTTGAGTAAATTTGTGACTGGGACTTGTAGAACCAATAAGCCCTTGATTAATCAAAGCCTAATTTGGCCTTAATAGAATGTGGACAGTCATGTTTTGAATCTGTTTTCTCAAAACAACCTATACTGGCTTTAAGATAAGTTTTAAAACCCTTAGAGAGGTATCCAAAATGGCAATTATAGTATGAAGATAAGGTTTTTAGAAGGAGTTATCTCTGACAGATGGGTTGGCAGACCTAAACGCAAGTAGGCCAGATTGTGCAGGAAGTGTGATCCGAACAAGTGGCCAGTGTATTTGGGATTTGTGAAGTGTTTTGTTTTGTTATTTTAACTTATATGAGGGTGTATCATGTATTGAATTGATTGTTTGTGCCTTAAAAGCTCCAGTTAGTGCTTGTAGTCATTATGTGCCATTGTGGAAGGTTGAGGACAACTGGAAAGGAAATGATCATCTATTGATATTTGAGGAAGCCAAGTTATTTTTATTCAATATTTTTCATAATGTTAAAGGTGTTTTAAAGGAATTTGAGGAATTTGGAACTATGATTGCATAGTTGAGTGTTTGAGTTAAGGGTTTATGAAGGAAAATGTGTACTTGAGATGAGTGACCAAACAAGGAATGTTTTGAGTTTTGTTAAATGAAATTGAGAAAGTGGGTTTACTTTCTTTGCTTACATCATCCTATTATCTCTCCTACTTGTGTAGAAGACATTATAGTGCTAGAAGAACCAAGTGATGAGAGTTTTGAAAACTCGAGTTGTTTCTCTCCTCTTACCTCTCCCTTTAGACAAAACATTACTAAAACAGAGCACATAATGATAAGTATTCATGACAATCACCTTTTTCAAGAGGATATGTAGATTGAAAGTGATAACCTTATCTCTTTCATTCCTAATGTCCCTAACATTTGGAAAGGCCTATTTGAAACAAAGAATCTTAGTTGTCCTTCTCTTCCTGCATCCCTTCCTTGTGATGAAGATTATTTACAAACTCTAACCATGGAAGAACATACTACAAGATTTCCTACTAGGGAAGATAACATGAAACAAGAGAATGAGGCCTTAGACAATCGAATAACACCTTTTCCTAATCATCCCACTCTTGATAATCCCATCATTTATTATTCCCCTACTTGTGATGAAGTCCTTTTAGAAGAACCGACCCTCAAATGTCAAGAACATGTGGTTTGTAGTTCTCTTAGGAACTCTCCTCCTAGGGAGGATATCATGATGCAAGACAAGGATAATAATGATATTATACCCTTCAAAGAATATGAAGAGCCCATGTTAGATTCTCATCCGCTAAGGAATGTCAATATTAGTCAACCTCAACTCATCCTTTATCCCCCCCTTTCACACACACCTCAAACTCAAAACAAGCCCAAAATTGTCATTTACCCACCTAAGAACAATGTTTCACAAAAATTGAGTCATAATACCATTGCTCATACATATAACACTAGAAAAAATATGCAACCACCACAACCAACCCCAACTTCCTTACCTTTGCCTAATTCTATACTGCCTAGTGCTCCTCGATTAAGGGAGTATGATCTTTTTGAGCAACTTAAGAGCACTCCTACCAAGATATCCCTTTGGGACCTTCTTCATAATTCACCTACCTATCACACTATACTTCAAATGGCCTTACAACAAGTTCCTATCCCTTCTGATCCATAACCAAATGACAGTAGCCATAATTCAAGGATTGAATGCTGACATTGTTTTCCACCAAAGTGAACTCCCCTCTTTGGAAGTGCAAAAAAAAAAATGAAGCTTTCATGATCATTGCTCAATACAATAGGATAGGAATAAAGTGAGCCCTTATTGACAATGGCTCATCCCTTAATGTGTGTAGCGTAAACCAATTGGATAGGCTTCATGTGGATAAATAAAAAATTCAACTTGATTCTTTATCTATTAAGGGATTTGACAATGAAGAAAAGAAATCGCTTAGTGTGATCACTTTACCTATTACAGTTGGAGAAGTCACACTGAACACACCAATCTAGGTTATGCCTCATGATCTTTCATACAACTTCTTCTAGGCAGGTTGTGGATTCATACAATGAATGGTGTGCCTTCCACTCTTCATCAAAAAATGAAATACATCTACAACAATAAAGTGTGCACACTCGATGCTAATTATGAGCCTTATAGTGTCTTGCAACTTGAGAAAAACAAAGAGAACCCCTTGCACACATTAACACCAATCACACAAGTGGAACCTATGCAACAACACGACAATGAACAACACATTAAATAACACACAAAGTTATTAGATGATGATTGGGGTTCCTTAGATTTCACACCAACATTCATGGGTGAGTACTAGATCATAAACAAATATTCCAATAAGGTACATGAAAAATAAGTCATATCAACACACAACTTGGAATACCCTTCAAATGCATCTGTCTCAACCACTCTAGAATAAAAGACAACAAATTACACAACAAAATTTGACAAACTCAACAATGAACAACCACCCAATCAAAAAGAATTGAAAAAGCTTTATGGACGAGGATATGAGATTATGAAACAACTTGGATATAGTGGAAAAGGATGTGGTGCTAACAAACAAGGTATCCACAACCCTATAGATCCTATCACACAACAAACAATTCACGGTCTTGGTTATTGTCCTTTGGTAGAAGTAATCAAGCCTTCAATCAATATCAACACCATCACAACCAATTCATCAAAGCCCACCTTAACCGTAATGCATCCTGAACTAATCGACACTAGTGGTATGGATCATCCTCCTTTGCAAGCAATGATACAAACTAAGACATCCTCGCTTAATGTAAATGTCATCTTGCAAAACACTAATGATTTGAATTCATCGGATTTTACACCCTCCTATACAGGGGAGAACAAAATCTCGCAATCTATAGAGTCTCGTCTAGATATGACATCTTGTACATCTAAGCAAGAGATATCTTTACTGCATAATATAGGAAAATCTACCATTGATCAAGAGGGTATCTTGTCGAGGCTTCTCCAAGATCACTTGATATCTCTCCCTGCACGAACTCAAAATAAATTCTATTACAAGAGTTCATTTTGTGCATATCATAGAATTCATGGTAATTCTACTAATGAATGTAAGGCTTTGAGTAGTAAAATCCAACATCTCGAGGAGTTTGGTGTTCTTCCTTATGTGGGGGCACTTAATCCCTCTAATTGATACTGATTTTCACTCTAGCATACATCTTATCAATAATTTTCGGCTCACCCTTGTGGGGGCAAGGGGTTAGGTAGCCTTGTCCTCATATTTCACTTGTCATTGCCTCTTTTGGCTAGTTGTTAACCTTTCATGAACGTATACAAGCAAGCTTGGGATGTGGATGATATGCCTTAAGTTGGCTCGCATGTGACATAATACCTTTTTCATGACGTAGCTTCTAGGAAACATATGACTTGGCATAGGGCTTTCCTAGTTAAGCTCTCATGTCTTCTTCTACTTTAAAGAAATTGCACACAATAATGGTGTTAGCAACCGCTTTAAAGTGGGGGAATACATCGACACTCACATTTCATTGTGTGATTTTCTTTTTCTTGCGATTTCCTCTCTTGAAAACATTAGGTACAATGTTGCCCAGGATGACACATTGCATTTGTCCTCTCTTGGAAACAAGATGAGACCATTTTCACTTTTCCTCTTTTGGAGACATTAGGCATAATGTTCTCTAAGATGAGATTTGACACGAACTAAGCAGAATCCCTTTGAACATTCCTTATACTATCTTGCATTTACAATGTCTATGCTTGTGTCAAGCATACAAAGTTTTTCTTAGCTCATAGAGCTCGAAGATCATTTTCTTGTGGCACCTTTTTAAAGTTATTAGGAGGTATAACTTTGGTATGGTTGAGCAGGAAGCCCATTCTGAGGCATGACTTTCCCCATAGGCACTCGCATGTGTGTGAGCACATACCGGTCGTATGTGTCTCACCTTTTAGGACTTCTCACCCGGCAAAAAACCAAGAGTTATGTCACCTTAGAATGAGTATACATTTTTGGACAAATAGCCTAGATCTGATCCACAACATGTTGGACAAAAAATCGAAGCTTGATCCACCATTTTATCTCTTCTCCTCCTAGTTCTTGCCATTGCGTGATCACGTATCTTGTTCTGCTGCAAAATCATTCACCTTGTGCATGTCCTTTTGCACTTATTTTTGTTTGACTTAGGATCTTGGATCCCAAGGGCTTGCATAACCTCCTTTAATCATTGTCATCCCTGGTCATCCACATTGGTACGATTGGACCCTTCTTGAATGTCTACTTTAGTGTGAGTTTGAAGCAAGTTCATCCTCTCACTAAAGTGGGGACTAACTGTGGGCACAAAAAAAGTATCCCCTTTTCCTTGCTTGATTTTGGATTAATTAATGACAAATTGGACTAAATGAGGCATTTATTTAGTGTTGTGAGGTGTTTTTCACATCCACATTAGGTCTTGGACCCTTGCAAACTAAATAAAATGTGTCTAACGATGTCTTGTAAAGGTGTTGTAAAATATTTTCACACTTCTCTAGACTAAATGGACCTATTTTTTTCCCTAGTTCAATGTTATAAAATGTATTTAATTGAATTATCAGAATAATCTAGAAGGCTTGTAACTTAAACCTAATCTTAATCTAGTGTTGTAATGTGTTTCACACATTCACATTGGATGTTGTGCCTTTCTAGGCTATGTGGACCTCATTTTAATGATGTAAAGTATATTTAATCACACTTTCACATTAGATTTTGTGTTCCTAGCCATAATTAAAATTTACATCATGATTAATAGGCCCCTATGGCCCCATATTGTGCATCCCAAGGCTTGATTTGATCAAAGACCTGACTAGAACAACCTAGAAACCTAATTTCTCCACTCCCCAACAATCCAACTAGAATAATAACCCCTATGGGACCAAGTCGCCCATCTAGGTGAATTAGTCCCATCCAAGTGGGACAAAGTTGCCGAGCCTTGCGACTTAGTCCCATTTGGACTATTTTCGAGGTTCGGGTGGGAAAAAATGGATTTTAATTTTATTTTTCCTTCATGTTGGCCTTGGGGATCAATTTAACAGGAAAATTAGGTGAATTTCCTATAAGTACAAGCTTCTAAATGCTAATTCATCATTAACTCATTCATCATATTCATCATTTATCTTCCACCTCAAGTCAAGCAAGTTAGGGTTTTAACATTCCAAGTCATCAAGATAGCATTTTTTAGACATTCAAGAGCAGATTCTTCATCTTTTGTTGTAGACTATCAAGAACAATATTCATGGTAAGGTACTAATTCTATTATTTCATGCTTCATTACATTATTTCTTCATTTTGGTTTAATTACCTAAAAGGGGGTTTGACCAAGGCAAACCCCCATGCCCTAACATCCAACATTTCTTTCTCTTTCCTTGTGTGTTTGAAGATTTAGGTATCTTGAAGTCTTGGAATTCATTAAAGATCAAGTTGTAAAGTTATTGAAGACATCTCCTTGTTGACCAAGTCAAGATATCAACAAAAGGTCATTTATAGTGTCAAAAATAAAAGTTTCAGGGCCAGACACCTGTCAAGAATAGTACAGACCAAGGGCTTTCATTTCCACTTTCAAATTTTTAGAAATTTAGAAGTGCACTAAGTCGCCAACAGTGGCTACTTAGTCCCACTGAACCTATTTTTTAGAGTTTTCTATAGTTCTGGATACCCATTTGGCCGAAACAAACTCTAGATCAGTTTTTCTAGATCTGGGACTAAGTCACCCAGATTGGCACAAGTGTCCCAGTTGGCTTCTACATCAGGTTTTTTAGGATTACAAACCTACATTCTATCCTTTTTTAGCCTCCAGGTGCACTCCTTTAGTTTCATCAATTTTTGTTACAATTTACCTTCATTTCTAGGTGTTTTTGCATATCTCGATGTGTTTTCAAACAACTTACATTTCTTAGATTTTGCATTAATATTCAACACATTTTATCAATTTATTGCATTTAGAAATCATATTTAGACATACTTCATCCATCCTTGCATTGATTTTGAGTGTAGATATTGCCCATTTTGGCCCATCTCTCTCCTTTTAGATGAAAAACTCTAGAAGTGTTAGAGAGCATTAGGGAGCCAAAATCTTGTCTACATGACTAACCTAATAGTTCTAGGTAATTATTTGATTATAATATACACAATCAATATTTGTCTAGATGGATAAAAAGTTACAACTAGTCAAACACATAGGAAGGTACCAAGTTAACTTGTGATTCAAACATGTAGTTCAAGGTATTAAGTTAGTGTGATAGGTCATATCGATTAGTAAATTTGGGATCAACACACTTTATGAGCTAGGTTTTAACCTCTAGGTCTAGAGTTGTTCTAGTAAGAGGCTATGCTTTTAAAAGAAATGATTAATCTATTAGATGCTACACATGGAGGGAATCCTAAAATTCCATGTAAGGCATACTTTAACACTTTTCAAACATATTATGATGGACCTGTAAAAGAGAATTATATGTGGATGGATAAAGTTTAATTAAAAATAGTCTTGGACTATCTATTTTAGGTAGTGTGCAACAACATCTTGGAAGAAGAGAACTTTCATATTTTAAATTGGAGTGTCTAGTTTAACTAGTTGACTAGTCAAAGAAGGAGTTTCATTTGCATCCATGGGTTTGACTAGTCAGAATGACCATCACTTTGATGCCTCATTTGGGATCCCATAGTTTTGGTGAAACCATGTGTTTTCCCAAATAGAAAAACTCTATAAATACAAGCCCTAATATTTTGGGTCTATATTAGTTTGTATGGTATTATATTAGTTTGTATGGTATTATAGGTATTCAATATTTTCTAGTTGAGGTTAATTATCAACATTACGTGGAAGTTTTAAAATAGAGGCTACTTTATTTGTAGGATGTTATCAATATTTTATAATGCTTATCTTAAGTTAATACTATGAAATACACATTTGAGGCTAGGTTTTTCACTCAAAATGGTTTTTCTTTTTTTGAAATGGTAAAATTTGTGTTGGGTTGAAATTATATATGAAAATTAGGGTTGTTGCATATGAATGATAATGGTTGTTGCAATTAGGGTTTTAATTAGAAATATATATATATAAACCCTAATTTATAAATGAAAACATTAAATGTACAACCAAAAAAACATAAAGAGGGCCAAAAACCTAACTTGGAGGTCACTAAAGCATGTAAGGTCGATAGGAGGTGCTGGCAGGATGTGCAAATGCATGTACCTATTCTTGTTCATCGTTATTCACTTGTAACTGCTGAGAAAATTGACCCATAGTCATTTTTTTAAAAATAAATATTTTTTAAGAAATGGGAACCCATTTAGGATGGTATCACAAAGCATAGCAAGTAAATGTTCTGACTAGAGACTGAGATACACATTCCTAAATGGGTACTCGTTCTTGTCAAAATTTTCCCTTTGCACAAAATTTCCCCTCTTTGTAGACCCAACTTCTTACGAGTGCCCTCCTCTGAAAAATAATATCTAATACCACTTCCTCCGATGGACCAAATATATACTTTTTTTTTATTATAATGCTGGACACATGCTAGAACTAGCTCTAGTGAGTGTACTAACATTGTAGCTGCTTCCACCAATATTTGACATTGTCAAGGCTCGAGCCAAGTTAGTCCTATATCCTTCCCTCTGTAAGAATTATTCAACATTCACATGTCCTAGATCAGTTTCTCTGATCTCATTGTTTGGATATAATATTTTAGGAGGGTGACAGTCTTTAAACTCGTACTTCATTTTTACTTGCTCACCTTGCATATTTCCTGCAAAATATAAACACATATTATCATTAGGTTTTGTTAAAGAGAGAAATAAAAGTCCATAAAAATCTCACCTTAAAAGGCCAAAATAAAAACTCAAATAAGCTTCATTATCAGGTTTTGGGAATCAACCATATCTCATGTCAATTTATATCAAAAGCTCTGAATCCATAATCAGGAAAACTCAAACGATCTTGTCAGGGATCGAGTTTTGGGTGTAACACTTATCACATATCTCACAAAGAATTAAAATAGAAGACTCTTGATGCCTCAAATACATATAGTAATAGATGATGTTATTAATTAGAGATCAAGAATCAAGAATACCTTATGGATCATACCTGACAAACTAGTTGGCACAACATTCTGTGCCAACCCGATGTTTATTTGGCATAGGATATTGAGAATTAGGGATCAATCATATTGCTTCATTCTTGTTGATGATCATGAATTGTGGGAGAATATCACTTAATACCAAGACATGTTAGGGATCAGGCTCTAGGAATATCTCTTAGTGCACTCTATGAAATAGGTAAACATGAGGGTGTGGGCCAAATTATTGATGCCCAAAACACTTCAACTCTTAGAGAAAGGTGTCAAATATTAGGGACCAGGAAGGATCTGATATTCATGCCACTAGTTCTAAGGCATGAAACTAAGGCAACAAAAAGAAGAAAATTCAACAAGGGTAAAGCCACAGGTAAAAAAAATAACTTCATTAACCCAAAGTGAAGGCATGAAACCATTCCTAGAAACAATGGAAAAGGCAAGAACAATGTAGGGGAGGCACCAATGAACACAAGCATAGGAAAAAGCACGAACACAAACAACAACATAAAAATTGAAAACCAAAGAAAAATATTGGAAATAAAATCACCAAACGCAATGCTAGAACACACACACACACACACACACAATGCACAAACATTCCAAAGCACAAGAGTAAAGTAAGTATTGAAATGCATCAATAAAGCATTAAAACCCTACCCAATACACATGCCAAAGCTTTCCATTAATGCATGACCTTCAAATGAAATCCTTTTTTTATTCTTATAATTTTTTTGTTTAAAAATCCTTTATGGGTATTTGAATAAAGGTGGTACCTTCATTTTAAGGTCCTTTTGATGCCATCCTACTATTACTCACATAGTTTTTAGAAGAAATTTGGGTTTCAAAGGAAGGTTTGAACTATCAAACATAGTCACCAACATTTTGTAAGATTATGATTCTATGAGAAAATTTTCCAAAATGTAGATTTTTAATATATATGTTTACTTATATATATTTTTACTGTTTTCTAACGAATATAATTTTTTACCAAACATAAAGATCTATATTCGATACATATAAAAAAAATTAAATACCCTTACATTTCATCTTAATTTTTTAAATGAATATCAATTTATCTTAACCACAAAAATTATCAATTAATTAATCTAAATACCCTTTGGCAATTCTCTGCACCTCTCCCAATTGTAATTCTTGATCATCAAGAAATGTCTCATTTTCCTCTAGTGAATCGTAAAGTGCAAAAGCATCATATATATTTCTAGATACAACCGTAGTTTCCTTTGAAAATCACTGAAAGAACACATGTGAGATGAGGAGGAAGATGGCATGAAATCTAAGTGCAAAGAAAGAGGAACGGAAAATATAACTCGGATTGATGTGGACATTGATAAAAGTAGACTTTAAAGCAGGGGTGATGTTTCTCCAATAATTCACTGTAACACGCTCAACAACCTATATTTTTCTCTGCGTGACTTTACTTTGTTTCGGAGCTCACATGGCAAGAGAATAGGTATGCTAAAATCATCAACTTCACCCATGTGATATATCCGTACAAAATAGAGTGGCGTTAAATCTCAATTAGTCCATCCAAATTGCGTAAAGTGGAAGGAAGGCCACTTTATTTTCAAACTTCACATTCCGAAAATTCACAAGTGACAAATTTCCACAGAAAGAATTTTCTTCAATGATCTTTGGTGAGGATAAAGACGTCTACGGATCTGATTTTTGGTGTGGTACTAGAGAAATTTTGATAGCTTTAAAGCAGGGGTGATGTTTCTCAAATAATTCACTCTAACACGCTCAACCATATTTTTCTCTGCCCCACTTGACTAATAATGAAATGAAGGGACCCTCACCCATTGAAAGTAGATGTTGAAATGATCATGAGTGATGGGTTACACCTGTATTGCGTAAATTGTAAGCAACGCCACTTCATTTTTAGTACGAGTTGTCATTTTCAAACTTCACTTTCTTTTTGAGTTTTCATTTTCAAACTGTACCTACCATATGTTAAAACAGCCCACAGATTAGCGCATCCAAATTCGTAAATTGTATGCAAGGCCTCTTTGTTTTCAAAATTCACTTTTTGTGGTGACAAGCACCATCGGTAAATTTTCTAACTAGAGATTGAGATACGCATTCCTAAATGGGTACTCGTTCTTGTCAAAATTTTCCCTTTGCATAAAACTTCCCCTCTTTTTGGACCCAACTTCTTACGGGTGCCCTCATCTCAAAAATAATATCTAATACCACTTCTTTTGATAGACCAAATATATTCTTTTATTTTTTATTATAATGTTGGCCACATGTTAGAACTAGCTTTGATGATTGCACTAACACTGTAGCTACTTCCACCAATCTTGACATTGTCAAGGCTTGAGCCAAGTTAGTCCTATATCCTTCTCTTGTACCCTCTATAAGAATTATTTAAAATTCACATGTGCCCCAAATAAGTTTCTCCAATCTCATTGTTGGATATAATATTTTAAGAGGGTGATAGTCTTTAAACCCATACTTCATTTTTACTTGCTCACCTTGCATATTTCCTAAAATATAAACACACCACCATTAGGTTTTGTCAAAGAGAGGCATAAGTTCCATAAAAATCTCACTTAAAGTCGATACTTAATAAAAATTCAAATAATCTTCATTATCGGGTTTCAAGAATTAGCCATATCTTATGTCAATTGATGTCAAAAGCTCATAATCCATAATTAAGAAAATTCAAATGATCTTGTTAGGGATCAAGTTTTGGGTGTAACACTTATCACATATCTCACAAAGAATTTAGATAAAACACTTTTTTGTATCTTCAGCTTCATTTAATACCAAAAATAAAAATAGATAAAACAGTCTTGATGCCTCAATTCCATATATAATAAACAATGTTATTAATTGGAGATCAAGAATCAAGAATACCTTATGGCTCATACTTGACAAACTAGTTGGCACAACATTCCATGCCAACCCAATATTTATTTGGCATAGGATATTGAGAGTTAGGGATTGGTCCTATTTCTTCATTCTTGTTGATGATAACAAATTTTAGGAGAATATCACTTAATACTAAGACGTGTCAAGGATCAAGCTTTAGGAATATCTCTTAGCACATTCTATGAAATAGGTAAACATGAGGGTGTGAGCCAAATTATTGATGCCCAAAACACTTCAACTCTTAGAGAAAGGTGTCAAATATTGGGACCAAGAAGGATATGATATTCATGCCATTAGTGGCCCCATAATAAGGTGGACTCTCCATCGTTGGTATCCAAAATACTTAATTATGGGTCAAGATATCGGGGATGGGGTTAGGGTTGACTTATAACCTTAATCCAAAATATGTTAGATGCTATCATGAAATATTAGGGAATTTGAAGGATCTAATATTCATGCCACTAGTGGCTCCATGATAAGGTGGACTCTCGATCGTTGATGTCCAAAATACTTAATTAAGTATGGGTCAAGACATCGAGGATGGGGAGTTAGGGATGACTTATAACCTTAATCCAAAATAGATTAGATGCTATCATAAAAGTTTGAACACCAAAATTTGAAGGAATTAGGAGCTTTTGAATGTAAGGTATTAAGAGATTGGGGATTTGGTCATAACCTAAACTTTATGGTCGATTAGCATTAAGTCATTAAATGGTTTATTACTTTGATGAATTATAATGACATTGTCACAAACAACCTCAGTTGGTAAGTTGGGATAAAAAAGGATTCCACAAGACCCAATACAAAAATAAAAAATGAAGAAAAAACAACTAATTAAGACAAAAAGAACATAGCAAACTGAATTGAACCTAAAAGGAAAAATAAGAATTTTAACACAAGACATAAAACAAAGGCAACAAAAAGAAGAAAATTCAACAAGGGCCAAGTCACAGGCAACAAAAATAACTTCATTAAAACCCAAAGTGAAGGCATGAAACCATTCCTAGAAACAATGGAAAAGGCAAGAACAATGTAGGGGAGGCACTAATGAACACAAGCATGGGAAAAAGCACGAACACAAACACCCACATAAAAAGTTGAAGTGCCAAAGAAAGAGGGATGGAAAATATAACTCAGATTGATCTGGACTTTGATAAAATTAGAGAAAATTTCAAAGCTTTAAAGCAGGGGTGATGTTTCTCCCATAATTCACTGTAACATTGTCAACTATATTTTTCTCTGCACAACTTGACTATGTTTCAGAAGTCACATGGGAAGTGGTCTGTAAATGATGAAATGAGGGACCCGCAGCCACTCAAGTAAATGCTGAAATGATCATATCACTGATGGGTTACAACTGTATTGCGTAATTTTTTAAGGAACGCCACTTCATTTTTAGTAGGAGTTGTCATTTTCAAACTGTACCTACCATATGTTAAAACAGACAAGAGTTTTAAATTTGGCTTATATTTTATTATTTTACTTTCTTTTTCACATTTATGGGAGTTTTACATACTCTGTTCTGATTGATCTATAATATTTTTGGTTTCTAATGTTTTCAAACAGTTCTCAACTTGAATCTAATGTTTCCTAATCTTTGTAGGTGCATAGGTATTCATTTCCTTACAATTTTATGCTTTCTAAACTAGTATTATTATGCATCTATTTTCCTTTGTATACATATGTATATCACAACCAAGTATAAAACTTAACTCTTCTTATCCTAGGACATACAATTTACTAACTTACTTTTTCTTTTATTCATATCCACGGGAGTTTTTCTTACTATGTTATGATTAGAAGTTGATTTATGACAATCTTCAAGACATCAAGGAAGTCTTCTTCAAATTGAGCATAACACTTCTTTGCAGTAAATATTGAGCTCCAAAACTAATGAAATTTAATTTATAACCTCTACAAATAGTCCTCAACTTGAATCAAGTGGTTCCTAAATTTTGTAGATGCATATGTATTCATTTCTTTATTATTTTATGATTTCTAAACTAGTGTTATTCAACATCTAGTTTCCTTTGTATACACATGTATATCACAAACAAATATCAAACTCAACTCTCATTATTAAGTATTAAAATAGAAAAGGTGTAATCTATCACATTTACGTTAACACAATAATACAAATTTAAAAACATAAGAAAATAATAATTAACTTTTAAGAATAAAGAAAACTATATCAAATTTTGTTGAGTTTGATTCTCATTATAAATTCACTTTTTATTTTTATGTGTTAGAATAGTCCTATTACTTTGGCCTTTTGTTGGACTATCTATATTTCCCTCCAATAATTTCATTCTCACATTCTCAAATATCTCCTTTCGAATAATGGTGTTAAGAAAAGTGGGTCAGTAGCTAGGAAAATATGTTTTTCTCTGCACGAATTGACTTTGTTTAAAGACCTTAAAAATAAATATTGAGACCTTGTTTAAAGACTAGTCTAATATTTGGTATTTACAATTGATGATATTAGCTATTTAAAGACTTTGTATAGCTTCTATCTAACAAATATGGTGTTTTTC
Source organism: Sequoia sempervirens (assembly GCA_007258455.2). NCBI lineage: Eukaryota > Viridiplantae > Streptophyta > Pinopsida > Cupressales > Cupressaceae > Sequoia > Sequoia sempervirens. The sequence goes on along the minus strand of VDFB02272028.1, from coordinate 5,719 downwards.
CTGAGTTGAATTCATATAAGGATATGTTATTTGTAGATTGGTCATTGCATTTGGGACACTCTAATCGAAGTCAATCTAAAACATTAGAGAAAAAGGGAACATGTATGCAATTTTTGCCATAATAATGTTTACTAATAATCTTAGTTGGTATAATGTGATTTAAGATCTATATGTATTTTAGAATATTAAAATATCAATAAAAAGAAATTTAAAAAAAATACAAAATAATTAATGTGGAAATAAAAATAAAAATAATGGTACTTAGTTTGATTATTGAAGAATTGATTCAAGTGAATGCTCAACAATCTAAAGTGCTTTGAGATCTATAAAAGAGAACCTAAAACTAATATTCAACTTAAGATCAAAATATTCCTCTTTCATTGTATAGGGTCAAGTCTATAGTCACAAATATGTTCTTAATTTCTTTTCTAAAAATAAAGCAAACCATGTCTAGAAGATCTAATAAAATGATGTTAGAGGTGCATAAAGTATGTGAATCACTAAATCTTAAGAAGTGTATCTTTTGTGTCACCAAAGACAAGCTCTTGGGCTATATCATATTTGAGAAGGGTATTCCTATAGACCTGGACATAATCAAAACTATTCTCAAGTTTCCTCTTCACAAAGGCAAGAAAGTGCAAGATCATTTTTTGGAAAAATAAACTTTGTTTGAAAGTTTGTATTAGGATTCATAAATATTGCTCATTCTCTCAATAGTGTGTTGAAAAAAGATACTAATGTATATTAGATTCTAGAAGCTAAAATTATCTTTCTTAATACTAAAAAATTCATTACTAATGCTCTTCTCTTGGGGTGTGTGCACTAAGATGAAGAATAAAAAGGTGGTAAAAAATTGTCACTTTTGGCTAAACGTATATATGATTTTAAAAAATGCAAACAATTCTTAACATATACATACTATGGATCAATTGACAATAGCCAAGCTATAATGTGTATGTGTTACAACATGATATTATCAAAAATAAAAACAAAATACAAGTTGTGAGTTGAACATAAGCTAAGACTTGAAAATCCTTAAAACAAAAAAAAAAGTTTAATCCTCAAGTGTATTTTGGAGATTAAGATCATTTGCAAGCTCCCTCTCTATATGTTCACTTGATGTCACATCAAAGAAAAGGAAAATTTCTTGTATTTTTAGGTTTTTAGATTAGACTTTTCACAATTTTTATTTTGTAGAATAGATATATTTATTTATTTATTTTTCATACCAACCTATATGAATTTGGACCTTGAGTCTAAAGTGGAAGAGGAAATTCTAGAAGAAAATCCTCTATCACCTAAATCTTCTCCAACATTTCCTATAGACCCTCCATAAAGCCAAAAATATATATTAGGGAAACTAGAGCAAACCAAACTCAAATTGCATGATTAGTTAAAAAATAGAGGGCACTGAAATCCAATTCTCACCATGCACAACTTCCAAATACATTAGAAGCAATGATGAATCATATTGACATAGTGATAAATCATAATTATTAATAGAAAACACATAAGGATTCATGCCATCAACTAAATATATATGACACAGTTATCCTAATATGATGAAAAATGAAAAGAATGGGATGAAAAATATAAAATTTATGTTCTTTAAATAGATCAAAAAATTGCTACACCCCTTACACTAAATTATAATATATTTTCTATCCATTAGTGCAATAAAAATAACATAAAAAATAATTTCTAAAATACATGGTAGATGTTCTTGAGTGGTTCTTGTAATAATCATGAGGTACCCTTATATTTCTTTTAAAAATTCTACTATGAATTTGTACTACATAAAATTCTCAATTATTTTGATATTAAATATTTTCAAGGTAGAGTCAAAGAATTTGCCTAAGATATAGAGGAAGCTTATTGAGTGCCAAACAATCAACCAAGACCAATAGCCAAACAACTTATTCACCATGTGCTTGCAGCATCAGTCATCAAGGAGACTATGGAGATGTAGACCCCTCATGACATTATTACTAGATCACAACAACATTATACAACATGGAATGTAAATTTCATATTTTCATAATTTAGAGGATGCTCATGTAGTAGGACCATCTAGTTATTATGTTGTTGTTGGAACACTTCTATTATAGGTGTTGTATGCATGCAAATGATATAAATGAATTGTGCATCAAATCTAGCCTAGACCAAATCAAATACATGCAAACCTCAAGAAGATCAAGTGTAGTATTTTAATGTATTGATAGCTTGGATGTGGTTTCTCATGATTCAAACAACATGATGGTGTGATCAAAATGATTCAATAAAAATTTGGGTAGCATAAGAGTAGCATGAGAAGAGAATATTCAAATGGGGTGGAAGGCCTCTCATTTATAGAATTTCTATGAGAGAAATCAAGGGCCAAGATGGATTGATTAATGTATGGCTAGGATTTAATGAGGATTGGGGCTTGGATCAAAGGTTGTAGTCATGTGACAAGTGTCACATGAGGGATAATGGCTAGGTTTAGGGTGTGCATTAGGGCATATCCTTATGTGAATGGCTAGGATTAAGAGGTTTATATGAGATGAATGGATGAGATGGAAAGTTAGTTTAATTTTTGGGAAGTGTGTAGATTCAACGAATCTAGCAAAGGTCTTAGTTAGACATGTGAAAGGGACACTTGTCACATGATAACAAGTTTAAATTGTGATCCATGTGAATGGAATCAATTTCTAGGATTAGATGGATAAGGGTTGAAGGATAAAGTGGAATTAAATAATGGAATCTAAAAGGTGACGAGAATTAATTAGCCTAAATTAATTAATTAATTTAGTTGGAGGATTTGGGGATAAAGATTAGACTTAATTAAATAAATATAAAATTTATTTAATAAAAAAGAGGAATAAAGATGATGGATTAAATAAATAAATATTAATTAATTAATTAATTAATTTCTTAGGATAGGTTAAAATGAGGTGTGGTTGAGTAAGGTCAAATTTTAGCTATCTACATTTTTCCCTTCTTTGAGATGATGGTGTGACTAAAAGAAGTAACATCATTTCAACGAAAAATAAAACAATGGATAGGAAAGGGATGAGGACTACTAGCATGATGCCCTAGTAAATGGTGAGGATGAGTGTAACAACCATTTCTTTCTAAAAAGGAATTAATAATATTTATTTACCAAGTAGTTAATAACTAACATCATAAGTAAATGAGGTATGAAGTTTTTCTTTTAAAACAAAATATGCAACTACATAATTGATTACACATAAATTATATATTATATTGTCTAATCATGCTTTTCAAACTGAAAAAAAATAAACATCTTCTAACTTTTTGCACTTGAACATGAATGATTTCAATTAAACAAGATATACAATATCATAAAGGTACAAGGTCAGAGATCCCATATAATTTGGATACATTTTTTCTTCCAAGACTCAACATGTCATCTACAAGAGGGGGAGCATCATCCAAGTGCTTTACCTCCAACCACGGACCTGCAATCCCTTGCACACCTTCCTCACTAAAAGTGGCCCTGCCCTTCAATGAAGGGTATAGTTAAGAACCCTCTAGTAATGTCTTATGAGCTCTGGTGTTGTGTCCTACTTAACCAATACCATCAAAAAACTATGGATACGTACCAACTATGGATGACAACTCTGATTAGTTAAGTATATGGAACGCAGTGAACTAACAAGTGCAAGCATAGACTAGTGAACCGACAAGTGCAAGCATAGACTATTGCACTCACTTTGGCCAAATCATTTCCAATATATATAATTGCTACATACGAGCGAAGTCGTTTGATCACCCGCCCTACTTGACTTGGAGTACCATATTTGACCATCTACTGTTTGACCAATAGTTACCTGATCATACCAATTTCCATTTAAAAAAGAAGAAGATAGCTTTATTAATGTCATAATTCATTAGATTGGATACAATTTCTTGACTTAGAACACCCATGTTTTACATTCTCATAATGACGTGGGCCTTGACAACTACCACTTGTTCAAGTCCTTATTTACTAAGTCGGTAAACAACTAGGATATTTTCTAACCTGAAATATCCATGTTACGTTCACCTAACTTCTTAGGGCTTGGAAACTGCCACTTATCTAGGTCTTTAATATTAACCAAGAGAGTATTTGATCTCCCTCTCTATGCACACAGTTATTTTTGATGACACACTGTCATCGATTGGTTTCCCTTCGTCACAATTGAAAATACTAATAAAATGTTCAATCATATTTAATAAATAGATATTCATCTTAAGCTAAAGAACCCTTCTTATTATATTCTCAGATTATCAATGATTTAGTTTTGTTATAGAGTTTTTCCTCAAAAAGTGGAGATTCACTAAGTGAATAACTCATCTGGGTTGTTGGTTATTTCTGAATCGAACAACTGAGTTACTTTCATGTAACTACACGGGTCTTGGCTATGACCACTTGCTTGAGTCTTAACCATAACCCTTGACAGTGACTACTCTCATTATATAATCTTTAAGAAAATATTGTCATGAAAGGATATCTTCTTGACCTTCTTGGTCATAATGTAATATGAATATTACATAGATGAAGTCTACACCCTAAAGGTTAGATCTCCATTAAGAATACAACTTCCTTTAGGTTTTAGTCCTTCATGCATTTTAGTGAAACTTTGTTGACTAAAGATAAACATAATTGTAGACCAATTGGTCCCATCTTACAATAAATTTGCATAACATAAGCGCTTATTCACTAAGTTTGTGATATGACTGGCTTGGTAAAATACCTTAGGCATTAAATCCCCTTGTTACATATCTACAACAACTAGGATCTAGGATACTACCACTAATTCAAGCCTTAACCCCAATCAAAATGTTTTAACTTCTCACCTATTTTAGGCTTCTTAACAATATTGATGACACAATGCCATCTTCAGGATATACACAGTCATTTAGAAGATTCTAACCTTTAAAGATGCTCAAATTTGTTGCTCATCCAATGTTAAATATAAAGAAGAATTTAACTTGACATCACTTGACTTTCTAGTCATAGCTCGGCTAAGTTGGTTTAGTCTTAAACTTTCCTCAAACCCTCGTGTTACTCAACATAACTACTAGGTCTTGGCAACTGCCACTAGTTCAAATTATAAAATGTACATGAGAGTTTCTACTCGATCATAATTAGTCTTCTTGGCATTCACTTGCCAACACAGGTAATTAGCTTGACCCAACTAGTCACAAGATAGTTAAGAAACTTAATACACAATAATACCCCCATTTGGGTGGTTTTCCACTTAGTATGAAACCCTATAAGGGTTAACTACTCAAGCCAACAAGGTATGGTCTTCATTGCAAGAAACTCTCACATTCTCAAAATATTTCCAAAGAGGAAAGAAGAAAAAATCATTCTTTAGCGAAAATCATTCAAAATACGACTAGTCTCAAGCTAAGCTTAAGTTTCTTTTCTATTTCAAACTCATAACCTTGCAAAAATTAGTTTAAACCAGCAAGGAATAGTGTTTTAGCATATATCAAACGTGCGTTCATTTCAGAACTCTATTTGTAATCATTTGCATACAACTAAGACTTTCAGCTGACAAGAAAACAATTTAACAAAGTTTCACATTCAAAGGTGACTGCATTCTTGATTCAGTCAAGTCAAATCTTTGCAAAGAGAGTTCAAAAGCATGAATACACCTCACTTGTCTTAAAGTAATTGAGGCTTATCAATAAATCAAAGAGATGAACAACATCAGCATAGTAGTTT
>VDFB02272027.1:0-62973 GCA_007258455.2 Sequoia sempervirens | reverse complement strand
AGCCCTTCATTGTAATTGAATCTGAGTCGTCCATTGGAATTGGCCATCTATAAAAGGGGCATCCCCCTTTCATTTGTATCATAGATATAGATATAGGAAGATAGAGAGATAGCTAGGAGTTGATAGCATAGAGGAATAGAGAGCATAGATTGATAGCATAGCATAGATAGAAGAGGAAGGAAAGTTTTCAAATTGAATGCTTTGTAAGAGATTGTTGTGAACACTCCTATAATAAAAAGAGTTATCATTGCTTGTGGTTTCATCTTTTGTTGTGGGTAGCTAGCAAGATTTCTTCGTCCTTCCAATTCGCTTAGAATCTTAAAGTAGAGCTTAAATAGAGTAAAGTAGATTTTAATTCATGCACGTAGATAGTTGTGGAATGTGGTGGTCGAATTAAGCAAGCTTCGTTAATCCATACCACTAGTGGGCTCATTTATGGTGGGTTCGCCTTGCGTGGTCAATTGGAACAGTTTGGACTTAACTTCGATTATGATTTATATGTTGGTATGCGTCGTTGTGATGGTATCTTCATGTTAAGTTGTGATCTGAATACCTCTAGTTACTCCTTTGAAGATTGCACCGGTTATGTGGAAGCTGTCCAACGTGAGGCAAAGCAAAGCTTGGTTGAAGTTTGTGAAATTTGATCTCCATGTCCCGCGCCTAGGACAGATCATAATATTTTTAATCCCTGCAGCCATTCAAATTCCGCACTTTCTAGTTAGTTTAGGAAACTCGAGCTTCATCGATACATCTACCGAACCATGAAAACCCCCTTTCTCTTTGAGTGAACAATTGCATAAGTCCCCTTGAAATACCAGCAAATCACATCAAGCCAACTGAGTCTACATCCACTGCATAAAGGAACCTTGGAGTTGAATGCATGATCTTTCGCAATCTTAGCATGCAGGAGATTTTGATCAAGAGAGGATAGAGTGATCGTTGGGAACTTTATTCTGTGTTGGTGTAGTCATAAAACACCCGTCAACATGACCCAAAGAGGCAACCCTATCGAAAAAAATAACTGCCAAATATGAGCATCTTGTACTATTAGAAATAGAATCATCCATGGCCTTAATTCTACAAATATGGATATTAATCCTGAAAATTCTCTCAAGGTAAAGGGGCAAGGCAGCAACCCATCTTGAAAAATAGAATGAGGAAATATCCCTTTTGAATGAATCATATGTTGAAGGAGCAACAAGACCCCATCAAAATCAACCCGGTCAATGAAACCCATGCTAGGACCCCAAACCTTGGATACATGAAGAATTAAAGATCTAATGATTCTATCAAAGAAGCATATCTTTGAAGGGTTATAATGCAAATGTATGTAAAAAACCATGATGTTTCAAGGTAGAAAGTGATACATAACCCTTGCAAAGGCACAGCTTGGAGGGTGATTTCAGACTAAAGGATGGTCTATGAACTAAATTCCCAAGTATATCTAAAGGATGGTAATGTCTACAAGTTCTTTGTAGGAGAACTAAAACCTAATGAGAGCATCCTTGGAAGTGTTGACCATAATGATTCCTAGGACTAGAGGGCACTTACGCAGAGAGCCAAGTAACCCACTTAAGACCCCCACCCCATTCCACAAGATGGCAAGTGTCTTTAGGGGGTTGAGACATTGATGGGGAAAGCAGATACAAACCGCCAAGTAAGAGGGTTGTGGTAGACATCCTCTTAGAATTGGTGTAGAAATGGCTTCAGGCAGACCCATCATGTCCCTTCTCCCAAATCCTAATATGCTTGCATTATTGATAATCTATGGCTAACTCTAATAAGTAAGCATTTGCATATATTGTTCATGTGGTGATTGTAGGATTCAAATCCAGGATTGCATCATTAAAGAGATATTTATTTGGTAAGACGAGCCCCTAACCCTAATTTGTTGCAATTTGTGATCAGTGGGCAATTTCTAGGGCAAATCAAGAGAGGGACATTAAAAGAACATCCACTGGCTGTCCCCTGTCTCCAGAGAAACTGGGGACACATACCCAAGATGGCATCCATGAGGGTAGATCATCCCTAGGATAACTGGAGACATCCCACAACAATCCTGAAGACAGCTATATGTCCACAACAGCCATTACAATTTTTAAAAGCAAAGAACAGAAAAAAAAACTTAGAACATAAAATTCTATTTCATTTAATAAATAATTTAATTGAGATGTGGGGGCCCAACAAGCCCTCCCACAACCCTTATGCAAAAGTAAACAATTAAATACTCAAACTCAGTGCCCTAAAACATTTCTTGCCACTATCATTTCTGGTCTTTGCAGCTGAAGACGAGGATAGGAAAAAGAGGAGAAAGATGAGTAAGGAAGTTCAAAAGAAGAAGATTTGCTATCAATTTCAGCATTGAAAATTATTGTAATGTAAGCCACAATCAATTCTTTTAGTTTGTTTTCTTCTTCTTTTTTGTCAAAGATCTTATATATTTTTGTTCTGCTGTTTTTTCTCAGTATGCTGTTATAAATTTATTTTTCTAATCTAAATAAGCAACAGTGATGAGTATAAAATGGGGAGTGATTTACTTTCAGCCAATTTCTTCCATTTGAGCACATTCTAACTGCAGACATGACTACTCTCAATCTCAAAGAGTGTGAGTGCTAAGAGGGAGCTTCAAAATTCACTCCTTGGAAATGTAGGTTACAGATGTTGCTAGAAGTAGATATTTAGGTCTTTCTAGAAACTATGTTGACACCTCCAACTAACCCTGCTCAGATGGCTGATCATAACAAGATGGCCAAGGTGAAGTGTATCATCTTGGATTCTGTCAAGGATCATTAAGTTCCTTGCATTGCTAAACAGAAAAAATCAAAGAAGATGTTTCATGCCTTGACCACTCTTTATTAGAGTGTGAAGATCTCCTCGAAGATGTTGTTGAAGAACAAACTCGGTGCCACACACATGACTGGCATAGATATAGTAGCCACCTACCTGATAAAGATCACAAAACTTTGTGATCAGCTTGCAATGATTGATGTTAAGGTGGAGGAAGATAAGTTAGTATCCATAGCTTTAAATGGATTCTCTCCATCGTGGAAACCATTTTTAAGTTTTTGTGCTCCAGAGAAGCTTCCCACCTTTGAGAAGCTTTGGAATGATTTCATCCAGAAGGAGAATAGACCAGAGAGTGTTTCCGCTAGAGCAAATGAGATATAGAGCCTCCAAACGTGGTTAAAATGGACCTAGGAAGGGTCAGAAAGGCAAACAGGAAGCATTAGATTCTTTGGACCAGTGGAAGAAAGACTTGAGTCATATGAAGTGTTTTCAAGTGCCCCAATATGGATCATCATGCATCTTAGTGTCTTGAGAGAAGGAAAGCGAAGCACTGACAGCAGGAGTTTGCAAGGAGTGTGGAAACATCAATTGAAGCAGATGAGTTAGTATCTAGATTTGAGACAGCCTTCTACTTGGTTTCATGTTCATCCACAGGGTGGTACATGGACAACAGAACATTCAGACACAACATTCAATAAGAATGCATTTGATAGACTTGAAGAACATGATGATGGCATACAAGCAGAGTTGGGAAATGATTGCCACTTATCCAGTTACCAGATGGGGCCTTTTATCCTTTTGCATGTCTTGAGCATTCAGGTGATGCTATTGAGCTAGATGATGTCTTGTATGTTCCTGGTTTGACTAAGAGTCTTCTTTTAGTTTCTTGCATGACTAATCTACAGTTTATTGCTGAGTTTGATGGTCAACAAGTGATTATTAGAAAATACAACCCTAAACCTAGTCAAGTTTTGGCCAAAGGAGTTTGAGATGGTGGCCTATACAAACTATTTGTTAATCCTATAGACATCTAAACTATTCCCTAGGTCTATTCATCATCACTAAACCTATCACCTAATCCCTAATCGACAAACTCCTTCACCTAGGCCTACGTCCCATCACCTAGTCCTAATTAACTTAGGACATATCCCTTTCACCTAAAGTCCATAACTTTAATTAAATAATCATATTATAAATTAACCACCTTTTTCCATCTTATCACAATATATATATATATATATAATTAATTACATATTCCGTCTATTATCCATCTCATCTATGTGGTTAAAATAATTAGCCATTATTCTCTCAACACTTGCCAAGAATAATAGGTACCTAAGAACACTTGTTCTTGTTATCCCATTATTCTCTCAACATATTCCAAGAATATTGAGCACCTAGGAATACTTGTCCTTATGGTCCCCTTATTCTCTCAACACATCCCAAAGTTATAGCCCTTTTAGGTGCACATGTCCCTAATTTCCCTCATCCTCACAACTACTTACTAAATTTGATAAGTTAATCCTAGCCATTCACATTCTAACTACCTCCATCTCCACCCTTCATCCTCTCCTAGATCCTAGGTAATTCCTCTCAACCATTCTCCACCCTTGATCTCACAATCAAATCTTGGCCATCCATTCCCCATTCTTAAAATCCATAAATTCAAGCACTCCATCCCTCATTCTCATCCATTCTCATTCAAGCTAGGTACATGGTGTCAAAATTGGTGATCTTCAAGCAAGGAGCAACCACATTCCAATCCATCAAAGAGAAAATCATTCAACAATGGAGGCTTTGGTAACATTTGAATTCACTTTTTGATGTTATTTATCTTGTTTTGCTTTCATTGTTGCGCTCTATCTAGAGGTTTGTGATAATTTAGAATAGGATTCTCTTGGATTGCATTTGGTTTTATTTCAATTTCTAAATTAGCACTTGCAGATCCAATCAAGTAGGTATGGCAAAATTCCATGATGGAGGAGTGTCTATATGCATTGAACCAACATAAAACTATTTAACCAATGCATATTCACATCTTCACCCTTTTCCCCTACAAATCTGGGTGGCTTTGATACCAAGGCTCCATCTTTTTTTCTTTGAGCTGTCTGTTGCTGAGTTTAACTCTTTGTGTTTTATGTGGCAGTCTTACTCTAGTAAGTATTCTTCTATCCCCTAGAGTAGACAAGCAGCACTGAATCCTTTGTGGCCAGTGTGCCCGTCTCACTCTTCTATCCAAGTTTTAGTTGGCATGTAATTTAGTATTTAATACTAGTATTTTGATAATATGAATAGCAGCAGAGTTGTTCTGACTTTGAATATCCCTCTTACTTCTTGCTATTTCAATCGATACTTTTAGTTTGTCAGTGTTCGGTCACTTACCCGTAACTCAAAAACACACTTCATATATATTGAAATGCGAATTTCTCAAGTTGCTATATTGAGTTTATCAAATGATAGCATACACTGCGTGTTCTTTCCAGCTATGAGAATAAGCAGTATATGTCAGCCGATGTGTATTCAGAAATTCAAAAAACAATAAATAACAGCAAAACACAAACCTGTTGCATATAAATTCATGATATTAAAATAGAAAATGTCTTTCTATATATACCAATCAAAACCAATTGATTTAGCTTTACGTCACAACTCTTCATATCTATTTTTTCATTAATACTATTCACTCCATAATTACTTCATCACAACTATTCAAATTTATCACTTCATAACTACTATTAACTCCATAATTACTTCATCACAACTATTCAAATTTATCAATTCATAACTACTATTAATTCTATGATTACTTAATCAAAATGCTTCACATCTATCACTTCATTACAACTCTTCACATCGATCACTTCAAAATAAAATAATACTTCAGCAAGGAATGAACCCTCTTACTCTCTACACAGCACAAGACTGGTGTCAATATGAAAGATTAGTGCCCTATAAAAGAAACGCAAATGAAGTTGGTATATATATGGTATAGATGTCAATCACTAGGCATGGTCCATGCCCAACAAGGAAATTGCTTTCAGGCTTCTGTTTTCCAATAATTTGCCAATTTATAAATTTTCCCAAAATTAATCTTTCACCCAAAAAGAGGCAAAGTAGATAACTAAACAGGCATGAACCAAGCACTACATTATTTTGTTTTCAGTTCAGCAAACAATATGACCCCATTGGCAGCTCATTGCAATCGTACATCATCAAAACACAATACTTTTACCAACGTAAAAGCTAGAAAAAAGGCACTTTGAGTTTGCACAATGCTAGGTAGAATAAGTAAATTGATGCCCCCCAGTTTTCAACACTAAAGGTAGGTATACCAGCTACCATAGCCTTACATGCTAAGCACCAATAGCAAAAATAAATTTAAAAAACAACTTCTGAACCCTAAGATCTAATTAAATGTTAAATTAGAAGTAACAAAAGTAAGAACTATCCTGCCACTCACCATAGTGGAATTTATCTTTAAAGAACATCATGTTATTGTTCTTTCACTTTGAAACTTTAAAAGCAAATACAGAAGATGTTCAAGCACCTGAAGGTCGATCTACTTTGTTCAATAGAAGAACCAGACGAATCCCACGTTTTAAAGCTTTTGCAACAACAAATTTTGTTTGTGCGAGTGGACCTTCACCAGCATCTACAACTAAAATTGCTCCCTCCACCATGCCAACCACTCTCTCTACCTGTTAGCAAGATAATCAATACATTCTGAAACAAATTGCAATCATCTATTCTTCGTTCCAATAAAATAACCAAGAATAATAATAGCCAACACATGGATACAAGTCAACTTTATATACCTTACCTCAAAAGATGAGATGATTACCTACCTCACCTCCAAAATCTGCATGACCTGGGGTATCAACCATGTTTAGCTCAGTTTCATTCCATGAAAGTGAAGTAACCTGCATGTTTAATTCCATATAATGTTTCTAGTTCCAACTTTATGAGAATAAGCATAGTGAATAAATTTAACAAATAATGTAACATATAAGCAAAAGGAAGCAAACAAAAACTACTATTTTGTACCTGCATAAGAATATACACACATAAATATATAAGCAAGAGTGCAAGTTTACATTACCAGAAGTTAGGTAACCTAAATGAAGAAAACTTAAACCCATATAACAATTACAATCCATCTTACCCTATACAATGGTCACTTTTTTAGTGCAAATATAATATATATTTGACATCATAATTTTAATCTTTTTCAAAGTTATTTTGATTTCCCTATAAAGACTGCTGCAATAGATTATATGATTCAGAAACCCATAACTGAACAACAATTTTGATTAAAACAATTTATTATAATAACCAAGTAACAAACTTAATAATCCCTGTTGCCGTAGATAGTTATATCAAATCTTCAGGTAAGGTATACTGGACCCACCTGGAATTGGAGATTGAAGCTTAAATTTTCTGGTGACCGACAAGGAAAATCCAGACCGCACTAGGTGTCAATCTCAAAGAATAGGAAGGACCATCCTGAGCTGTTTCTTGGAAAGATGTCACTTGTAACACCAATAGCTTATTGGAAGTTGAAGATTATTTCCAGGCCACAATGTTGTTAAGTTGCATAATAATGGGTATCCAAAGGTTACGGTAGACTCCATAATCAATGGAGGATACCCAATCTGGAATTAGGATATATTTTGTTTATCCAAATAGTTTAGCTATATCACCTTTAAGGCCTTAAGTAAGTTTGATGAGAAGACAGTAAAGTTACTAATAGATTAGCTAATGAAGGGTTTTTTGGTATGAAAAATAAGGGGATAATTCAAAATATTTGCATATTTGCATCCATAATCTCTAAGTTGTCTACATCTATTAACAATGATAGCTCAAAGGGGGAAAATAAATATCAAGTGTTGATAAATCCAGTCATTGGCTTTTCAGGAAAAATATGGCATTTGAAGTGAAGCCATGCAGCATGGCATTCATGGAAAATCTCAGGGAAGATTGAATTGTGTTTTGTCAAGTTATGATAATATCAAGGGAGATTACACTGCTTATTCTAATTTGCTCTTCAAATTTGCGAATTGCAGCAGTATTATGGAGTTCAAAAACAAATCAGTGCCATAATTTTGCAATCATGTGGGCTTTACAGAAGTTCTTAGCCCCTTCATGAGTTCTATTGAGATTCATTTGAAGCTAAATGGTCTATCATGGGAGCAATGGGGGGTGGTGTGAAAAAAGTTTCAATAAAACCTTCATTTTACACTTCATCCTTTGTGACTTCATATTGATGGAATGGGATAGCCCAAAATATAAATTTTGACCCACCATCAATATCCTAAGTGCATAAGAAATTGATCTATGTGCAAGTTGGTCTTCTCCTCCCAAGATGACACACTTCTCCAAGAAGTGTGAAGTGCTCCCAAAATGTCGAATTCGCACACAAACAGTAACATTATACTCCTCTTGGCTCCCAAAACTCTCTGCCAATGTCAGAATCCTTTTCCAATAACAATGGGGCTCTCCAAGAAAGTTAGGGGTTTCCAAAGATGTCAGAATGGACCAAAAAAGGGACATTACACATGTAAACCAACATGTATGTTGTACAACAACATTATCACTAAGTTGTATGGCAACATTGTAATTTCATCACATATTACCACCAAGAAGTAGACAAACTCTTCCTACTAGAACTCTCTATAGGGGAATATCACCAAAGTCCTAACATTTTCCCACTTGATATTTATCATTGGAAAGAGTGCAGTAGTCAACCCAAGAAGTTGATTTCATGCTCAAGAATAGGATAAGCCCATCTCACCCCTACACTGCATGAACTTGGCAATACTTATAGGTTTTGTCAAATAATTTGCAATATTTACCTTAATATCAACTTTCTCCATCTGTACTTTCCTACTCTCAACCATCTCCCTCACAAACTAATATTGAACATCAATATGATTTTTTATAGCATGGTAAACAAGATTCTTACCCAAACAAATTGCACCCTGGTAATCACATTTTACCAATGTTTGCCTCTTAAAACCAATATTGTCACTCAACCTCTTCAACCATGCCACTTTCTTACAAGCATGTGTTGTGGCCAAATATTCTACTTCATTAGTGGACAAGGCAACCGTCTACTAACTCTTGCTCATCCAGCTCATTTCTCCACCAAACAAAATAAAGACATAACCATGTGTTGACCTTTGCTTACCAAGATCACTAGCCCAATCCAAATCTTAAAATCCTTGTGCATTCATCACTCTACCTACATCATTAGAACCATGATAAGTTAAGCAATAATCTAGAGTTCCTTTCAAGTACCTAAACAGTCTTTACTTGGCTTTGCCAAAAACTTACTTAAAACTGCCATTGCTTGGGCAATGTCTAGTGCAAAACATTGCATTTGTTAGTCTTCTAACCACACTAGCATAAGGAACTTTCCTCAAGTCCTCCAAATCCTCCTCAAATTTAGGACATTGTTCCAAACTAAGTTTGGAATTGGTAGGAATGAACTTACCAATTCATTGTCCTACATTTCACACCTCCACAAAACAATTTCAAGATACTTCCTCTAGCGTAGCCACAATTTCCTATTGGTCACATCCTTGTATATCTCCATACCATTTATGTATCTAATAGCTCATAAGTCTTTCATATCAAATTTACTAGACAGCTAAATTTTAAGTTCCTAGATTAATGCTTTATTGTCTCCAATGATAAGCATGTGATCAACATATAAAACGATAATCAAAATGTGATCGTTTACCTATTTGAAGTATACACAATGATCAACAACACTTCTTCTAAAACGCAAATCTAGCACACGTGTGCCAAACTTTTGGTTCCACATTTGTGGGGACTGCCTTAATCCATACAATGGCCTTTTTAGCTTACAAACAAGATTCTCTTTACCTTTCACCTTGAATCCTTCAAGTTGCTCCATGAATATTTCCTCCTCTATGTCTCCATGCAAGAATGTTGTCTTGACATCCATCTACTTATCTCTAAAGGAAGAGCCAAAGCAATAGATAACATCCTAATAGAGCTTGACTTAGCAACAAGAGGAAAGACCTCACCAAAGTCAATTCCCTCAAGCTGGGGATATCCAACCACACCTTGTATTGCTCAAGTGATAAATCTACTCTAAACTTCTTATTGAACACCCACTTGCAGCCAATGGGTTTCCTATCCTTGAGTAGATCAACCAAATCTCAAGTCTTACACTACTTCAATGACAACACCTCCATGGCATGTTTTCAAAACTTTTTCTCTTTGGAAATGAGAGCTTCTTCCACAAAACTTGGTACATTATCAGTACAAGACCAAAAACACAATGAAAATCTAGTGGACTATACCTATCAAGTGGTATTTGTTGTCTTGTAGACATTCTCACAGCTACTAGTGAAGAATTTCCTACTACATCTGCACCCTATTCTTCTTTAGAGTTTGTGCCAGATGGGCTTGCGTCTTGTTGTCCCAAACTATCTTGTCCACTTTGCTATTCAATTTCAGGTACTTTCTATTACTCTAATTTTGTTTCAAAATGCATCTTTTCCCTCTCATTCTCCTTTGATTATTCTTCCTTGGTCAAGACTCTAAGTTCCCTGTGTACTATCCCTTGAGTAGAACCTTCAGTGTTTCTCCCCTTTGGCCACTAAACAAATGCCTCATAGCCAAAGACCTGCAAATATGTTATAACTAGTTTCCTTCCAATCCAAATTTCATATGGCATCTTTTTTCACAACACAGAAGTAGGAGAACTATTCTTCAAGTAGCATGTAGTGCTAACTGCCTCAACCTAGAACTCCTGTCCTAGACTAACACAACTCAACATACTTCTAGCCTGATCTAGCAAGGTTCTATTTGGCATGTTTCCAAATAGATTTTCATTGTCTTACACTGCTTCAATGCCAACATCTCCTTCTGCATGGCATGTTACCAAGACTTCTTCTCTTTGGAAGTGAGAGCCTATTCCACAAAACTCGGTTCACTATCGACACACATATGAGTTAAAACACAACAAAAATCTGGTGGACTAAACCTATTAGGTGATTTTTTTGTCTTGTACACCTTCTCACAGCTATTGATGAAGAATTTCCTGCTGCATCTGCATTTTGTTCTTCAAAATTTATGCCAGAAGTGCTTGCATCTTCTTCTCCCAAACTATCTTGTTCACTTTGCTATTCATTTAAGGTAGATTCTGTTGCTCTAATTTTGTTTCAAAATGTACCTTTTTCCCTCTTGTTCTCCTTTCACTGTTCTTTCTTGGTCAAGACTCTAAGTTCCTTGAATGTAGCATCCCTTAAGTAGTGAACCTTCAGTTTTTCCAAATTCCAAAGCTTGTAGCCTTCGACATTCTCACCATAACTGATGAACATACACCTTTCGGCCTTGAAATCCAACTTAGGCCATCTCTCCTTTGGCACCTAAACATATGCCTTCTAGCCAGAGATCCACACAAATGTATTACAACTAGTTCCTTTTCAGTCCGCATTTCATATGGAATTTTGTTGCAGGAGACATGTTCTTCAAGTAGCATGTGGTGCTAACTGCCTTGGACACCTTAAAATGATGCCACACTATAAGCTCCCCCTACCTAGGCTATATGACACACCTCTCAATGAAAATTGAAAAGACCTTTGTAGCGGAATCTGGAGTAGAAGAACCTATCATTTAAAATAAAGAAAAATAAAATAAAAGGAATCAAAAACATTCAAAATGATTTTAGACTTGACAACTTCCCATAGATACATGAAACTAAAGTAGCATAAACCGTAATTTCTCATTGCTTGTTCATTCCCACATTTTTTCCCATAGGAAATCACAATTTTCTATTAAACTGGCCCATCTCAGATTTTCACACATTTTTCCTAATTTATCAAGCTTTTTTAACCAATTTAATCACCAAAAATAGCATCAGCTGGTATATTGCCAATTTTGTTCACTTTTTCCACTGTTTTTAAAATTTTTTGTTGGTAACTAATTTTTTCCTTATATAGGCAAAACTTACAATTTTGAACAATTATTGCAGTCAAAGTTCCACAAAGAATGGCTCTAGCGAAATGTCCCATACTTTCAACAATATCAACCTCCTCTATATGAATGAGAACTCGCTTAGTGATCATGATAATGATTTTGTTTTGTGTCAAAGCTTTGAATAGACAAGCAACATGATGGCATGTACGAATGGTTGACCTTGGAAGAAAGAAGGAACATTTACATGGCATTGGAGGTTAAATAGATTGTTCAAATAGCTGTTATTGTTTTTGTTTACTCAAATGCACACTCTCTTATCTTAACTTTAGGAAGTTGGTGATCAAAAATTTCTTATTTCATACATCAACGATGTTAGTGTTTCGTAGCTTCAGGAGATATTTTCTCCTTAGTTCAAGACTGGTCGGCCTTCTTATTGCAATTTATATTTAATATTTTTTTCATCTAAGGGAGCCGACAGAGATGAAAAGTCACCTTGCTTTGTATATATACAAGGTGAAGTTCATTCATTCAATACATCAAGTTTAATTCATTCCAGTTCGTCATTCTTCAGCAGTTCGCCTTCCCTTGCAGCAGATCCATTCTCAAAGAGAAGTGTTACCATTCATGGAGGAGTGTCTCCATTCATTGTATATACTCAGCCTTGTGCAAGGCC
Source organism: Sequoia sempervirens (assembly GCA_007258455.2). Classification (NCBI taxonomy): domain Eukaryota; kingdom Viridiplantae; phylum Streptophyta; class Pinopsida; order Cupressales; family Cupressaceae; genus Sequoia; species Sequoia sempervirens. The sequence goes on along the minus strand of VDFB02272027.1, from coordinate 50,561 downwards.
TGATTGTAAGCAGTATTCTACACTTTTATCTGATATATATGAGAGATTATTTGCTGGGTTTTTCTCCCTCAAGTAGGAGGGTTTTCCCAGGGTATCTGCAGTGTTCATTGTTCTATGTGGTGTTGAATTTTCTGTTTGCTTACATGTCTGATCTAAAACTAACAAACGACACCTTGGGCTTAGTAGAGAATGGATGAAGTAGTGAGGGGTGAGGTGGTGGAGGATGTTATCAAGTTTTAACAAATGATAAAGTTTCTGATTTTCTGCTGACTGTTGTAAGGAATTTCTAAAAACAGGGGATAAATAAATTAAAAGATTAAGAAAGATGGCATTCCTATATTCAACTGCGCAGCCCTCATCATTTAGATGGGTCGAATTCCCCATGCTAAAGATGTTGGAATATTTTGTCATTGATGTCAAGGTTGAGCAGCTTGAGCTCCTTGGTTGCCTAGGTGTCTGGTGGAGCTTGGTGAGTGTCTATTTCAGCTACCTGTGTGTCTGCTTAAGCTACTTGGTAGTTTACTCTATCAGCATATGTGCCATATCAGCTTTACATGTCAACGTTTGAAAAGACTAATAATTGCCGAGTCATATCTCGTGTCAAGTCAGCTTTGAATGGTCAAAGGTCGATTTCTTTTATGATGGCACATTTCCTTATTATGGTGGCAGTTCCTTTTATTTGTGAATTCTTTACATCAGTTTCTTATGAGGGATTCGAGAATGTTTGATGGCATCGTGAACAATTTGCAAGGAAGGTTTATTGTGTCTTGTGTTGACTATCTTTGAGCTGCTGGCAATTACATGTGTTTCCATCTACCGCTTTTTAAGGATTGAAAACGGACAAGTGTGTATCGCCTCTTTGCTTCTGACCTTGGCGGTTTCTTTAGTGTTTATTCTTGCTGTTTTGGGACTCGTTTTTATTGAAGGGAGTCTTATCTTGTGTGGGGCGGCTATCTAGAGCCAGCAACAGCTTTTCAAATGAATCGTGGCATTTCCTTTGAGTAACATTTGCATTAAAGTCTTTCTGTGTCGATTATTCTCCTCTCCTGGCAGCAACCGTTTTCTGTCTAGAAATAGACGTGCTAAGTAAAATTTTGGGCTGTGAAGTATAGATTTATTCATTTTTATGCAGCAACGGCTTGAGGAGGAAAGACATGTTACCTTATATGTTAAAAGTCAGCGACGGTTTTCAGATTATTGATTTCTAGTGTTCCACAGGGTTTTGGGGACGGGGACGGGGGGACGGCGTGGGGATGGCGGCAGGGGGGCGGCAGGTGCCGAAATACATATAGTACTTGAGAAAATAGTTGTAAAAAGATGTATAAGAATTATACATCTTGGAGACAACTAGGAGTCACCTAGACGTCTTGAGGACACCCTGGCATTCTCAAAGTCCTAGCGGAGTCTTGGAGACAACGACATTGGTGGTGGGCTGGTGGGGGGACGTCCCCCCCAAGTCCCCAAGTCTCTGAGACGTCTCCATCTAGGAAACGTGGAGTTTTTTTTTGGGGGGGGGGGGGCCGTGTCACCGTGGAACACCAATGATTTCACAATTTTTAATGAGGCGGCTAATGTTTATCAGGTCAATGGCTTGTAATATTTTTGGCAACGTCTTTGTAGTGTTGGCAACGTTACTTATCTATTTCTGAGCGATTCTTTTTCCGGGCAGATATTTATGGTTTCAGAAATTAAAAAGTGACAGCTCTATATTTTCATGGCATGGTTTTTAATTTTCCGAGAGGTCGTGTTCATTTATTGGTGTGTTTGGTGCCTTCATTATTTCTGAGTGCAAGTCGTGATTTCAAGAAGAGGTATCGATTAAGTGAATGAAGTGTGTGCAAATTCAAGCATGTAGTAGTCAGTAAATATCATGGTCTATCATGGATGGTGTGAGGTGCAATGGCTGGCAGTTCATTTTTCATGCATTGATATGCTTCAAAATACTTGGGCAGCTAATTTAATTCAAAAGTCTATCGATATCTTTTGCATATTATGACTTTATTTCTGGCGATGCCTTAATGAGTAACGCTTTCCTTCCAGGCACGGGCAGTTTGAATAATGCTTCAGTAAAAATCATGACTTCTTTATTGGAGGCGACTTTCTATTATTTCCTTGACATCGTCAGCACATTCTGGCAGAAACATTTTAATATACTTGCTAAAACTATTATTGGCTGGTGTCTATGCTCTCTTTGAGTCGTCGATTATGAGTGGAGCTGTCTTGGCAATGAACGGTGAGAAGAGATCTTTGTTTTGGGACGGTTGTACACAGCAGATATGTTACTCTAAGTGAAGTCGTCATTGAAAATGGAAATTGATGCCTGTGTGATTTTGTGATCATTACTTTTGTTTTTATTTCATTCTGTGAGAATGTCAATTGACTCTGCTCAGAAACATACAAGTCGGGACATAGAGCCGAGCATGGTATTTATTTTCAGCTGACAGAGAAAATAAAAGTCGTGCCATTCTTATTGAATCTCTGGGAATGTCATTTCTATGATTTGTGTTCATTGCATGCTTGATGTTCGACAAGGGGACATGAGTCTTTGTGAGTGGCGCTTCAGCTGCTAAATCGTTTTTGAAAGGATGCTGTGAGGTTTTAGATTTGCAATCTTATCTTCTTGGCGCAGAATCTTTGTCTGAGGTAGTATTTGTGCAGATTGGAAGCCATTGTGAAAATGGGTAATCTGAAGAAGTTCTGATTTGTAGCTATCATCAAGTGTTGATTTAAACGGTGATTTCAGAATATGGAGCTAGTTTGGGCAAAAAGTTTTCAGTGTTAGAACAGTGTTTTTGAAAGCAAGTGTTTTGAATCAAGGAGTTTAAGTTTGAAGTTGGTGCTCCAGTTGGTTCGAGGTTGGTGCCTCTACAAATCGAAGTTGGTGCTTCATGAGACTTGGAGCTCTCAGTGAGTTGGTGCTCACTTATGTAAACAGGGTTGGTGCCCTTTGGAGATAAATAAAAGCAATATTTTGCCGTGGTTTTTTACCCGAAAGGGTTTTCCACATAATCCTGGTGTTCATCTTTTTATGGTGTTTATGCTGCTCTTTATGTATTGATTCTGATTTCTGTTTTGCATGATCGGTCTGGTTTAAAGTTTAAAAAAGTCTCAAATACTGATTCAACACCCCCCCCGCTCCCCCGCCCTCAGTATTTGTTGTGCGATCTTCAAAAGAGTCCAACAAAATAAAATTGCCAAGTGGAACTAATATGTTTCAGTAGCAAGGAGAGAAGAATAGCGGAGGCAGACATAAGAATCACATGTTAAAAAAATATATTAATCTCTTTACCCCCACTCTCCACCTAGTTATGATTTCTATCATTACTTATTCGTGCTCGAGCAGAAGCAAAGGTAGTGTTTGATATTTATTTTCTCCATCTCTCACCTTTTGTCAGTGTGACTTTGAAGTGTAGTGGTTGTGCATGGCAAGTCTCAATTACTTGGTAGTGAAGATTGCTATGTAAACTCCCATTTTTATGTGCTTCCTATATCTCTATGCAATTCAAATGCCTTAAATTACTTTTTTTAAAGTTTTTTTTCATTTGTTTTCTGAAAATACAATTTTTTTTTCCTATGAATCTTTTTTTTTTAATCTTTTATCTTTTAATTTGAAGATTTATTCCCGAGAAAAATTCTTGCTGCTATGCATAAAACAACACCATAGCATAAAATATTAATTGGCCTTTCAAACTGTCAACCTGAATAGGAATTTGTTACGCTTCAGTAAAATGTAATTGAAAAGACCCTGAAGACCTGAATTTCTGCAATCTTTAAGTAGCTCAAGATCTTTTTGTCAAATGTCTTCTTAACAGGATAGCCATATGGTAAATATTGGATGAGATTATGGGTAGCCATCAAAGTAGTGTGGGATAAACTTGGCCTGCATTCTTGTGTTGGGTTTGGATGAAAAATATCGTAAGATGTAACCTGGGTATGTCTCCAATGTATTTATTAAAGCCTGTGTCATTCTTGAATGTTTGTAATGATTATCATACAACATCCTTGCCTCACCACATGTCAATCATGGGTTGTAATAAGTCTTATTGTAGAGAGTAATTTGAACCATCGTTGCACTCTTCCTGTGTTCCCATTACCATTACACCACGACTCCTTACAAAATACATGGTTTCATCGTTTGTTTTTAATTCCAATATTTAATAGGAATGATGTTATAGAAAAGGGGTGCATTCATGTAAAATAGCCTGGGTTCAAATGGCATAACCTCATGTCATGGTGATGGTGGAGAATTCAAAAGTGTTAGGTCAAGTTATTGAGCATTCAAAACGAGATGCATCCAAAGTTTATAACCTGGATTCAAATACCATACCACAATAAGGTAACCCATAACCCAAAGGACATGCCATCAATATTATAGGTCCTTTAAAACAAGGAAATAACAATTTTCAATATTATATAATTTAACCAGACAACTTCAATCAAATCATCCATGAGATATTTTTTATATGGACCATTTATTGTCAATTAACAATTTTTTCATAAAATATCAAAAAAAAAGTTTGGAATCTGCAGTTAACGATAATTTTAAAAACTATTCACCAGGTATCCTCTAAAGTATAGATAAAGTATCAGGTTCACCAATATATACATGTTGTAGACATAAAGTTATTAGGTTCACCGTTCACCTATATATACATGTAGTATTTTCTATGTATTTCACACTATTTGCGTATGATACATATTTCTTATTTTTTAAAGCAACAAGATAGACCTACCTTTCAGCGCTTAGAAGTAAAAAAAAAAAAAATCATTCTTTAAAATTTTCATCGGGTGACTCTTGCTTCAATGTTCATGTGAATGGTGGTTTATCAAGCGCACTCTTCAAGCTATAGTTTTCAAGCTGAATGTAATAATAATAGACAATTCCAATGAAAAGATTCTGTAAATGACAAACTCAATGTACTAATAAAATTAAAATACATTTCCAAATAAAAATAATAATTAAGCTGTCAAAAGAGATGACCTGGAGTGATAAAAAGCAAAGGCCCAAGTTCAACCCAGGAACTAAATTTGATGGCTATATAGCCATATTTAGTTATTTTATCTGTAAAATACATTCAATTTTAGAAAGATTGTATCACTTGAATGGGGAGAATTTTAGCAGACCATCAAAACTTCTATATAAATATTTTTTTATTTATAATATTTTCTAAAATAAAACTAGATCTTAACATTTGAAATGAAAAAATTGTTTGACAGATAAGGTCGTCTGCCAAATTTAGGCCCTGGTCGCTTCAACTCCATGAAACACGATAAAGTTGAAATTAGATTAAAAACCAAATTCAACTTATTAGGCTTAGCAAGTTACTGAGGTCCATGAGATAATCCTTGATTGTGATAACTAAGACAAAGGTTATTGAATGGATTTTCTAATAATAATAATGGTTACTCCTCGGAGAAACAAATGCTCAGAGGTGTTTGTCTGCTTGATAGGTCGCCCTTATATGTGATTAGAAATCCTACAAAGATCATATTTCCAAAGAAAAATGAACATAGAAGTTGAAATTACGTTTAATTGGGCTTATTTCTGACCTTAGAAGCAATGGTAATGCCTCTCTCGCGCTCCAAGCTAATGGAATCCATCGCACGCTCGTGTGGAATATCTGCGCCACACTGCCTGAGTAATCTGTCCATGAGCGTCGTCTTCCCGTGATCAACGTGAGCAATCACTGCAACATTACGGATTCTGGAAGGATCCATTGCACCGGAGCTGTCCACATGATCGACAGCTGGTGCAGTCGCTGAAAAGCCCCGGTTCCTTAACCAGAGAGAACCTAAAGAATTGCTGTAATATTTGTGTTTTTGAGTTTTTGAGCTCGAAGATGATAAAACCCCGCGGCCCGCAGACCAGGCGGCCCTTATGTATGGGCCCGGCATTGAAGTTATTTGTTGCTGCTGACTGGATTTTCTGAAACCCTGGCAATATCCTGCTAATGGATTTTACTGGGGTTTTACAGAGGTTTTGTGTCTCCTTTACTACACAGCCAATTAAAAAACGCAGGCTGAGGAGAGTCAAAAACAACATAAAAGCTCTATATGCGAGGTTTATAAAACCCCTCTTTTATTTTTTATTTTTTATTTTTTATTTTTAAAATTAAGACTAGCAATTGGAACCGTAGGTTCAATAGAGGCAGATAGTTTTTAATTGTGGTAGGGATGGATGCCTTTTTCTTTAAATAACTTTTAAAATCTTTTGTTTGTAGGATATAAATCTATATAATAATTATTTATTTTTTAAATAAAATTTTTAAAAATATGTATGTGTTTTATATTTTAAATTAATTAAATTTCTTATTCATTTTTATACAATCTCTCATCCAAATAAATATAATTATTATTGCAAAACAATAAAAAATAATTAGAATTAAATCTATTTTAAAATCAAATACATCATGATTGTATTCCACCAAAAGAATATTTAACTAAAGTTCACAAAGAAATAATCTCCATGAAAATATTTTATTATAATCTATTATTGTAACAACACTTTAAACTATCATCTTCTTAATCAAATCAATCCTAAAAGAATACTTATAAAATATAATTTTATCAAATCAATCCTAAAAGAAGATTATGAATGAAATACCCCCCCCCTCTCTCTCTCTCTCTCTCTCTCTCTCTCTCTCTCTCTCTCTCTCTCTCTCTCTCCAACAATAGCCAATATAATAATTGTGTACTAGTGTTTCTTGAAGATTTGGGATAAATCAAATACATCATGATTGTATTCCACCAAAAGAATATTTAACTAAAGTTCACAAAGGCATAATCTATTATTGTAACAACACTTTAAACTATCATCTTCTTAATCAAATCAATCCTAAAAGAATCTTATAAAATATAATTTTATCAAATCAATCCTAAAAGAAGATTATGAATGAAATACCTCCCCCACTCTCTCTCTCTCTCTCTCCAACTCTCTCTCTCCAACAATAGCCAATATAACAATTGTGTACTAGTGTTTCTTGAAGATTTGGGATCTGCAACTAGGTAATTATCTTTTTTATATTGAAAACCAATTTTACTTTGTTTTATTTCATAATTATCTTCTCTTTGCAAACCAAGCGTATTACATAGATAGAGAGGAATAAACAATTTTAAACATCTTATACAAAGGTCATTCAAAAATATTTAGCAACTCATAATGGGCCCTTGCAACATGTCTTATTATTTCCTTTCACTATTTAAAAATTTCCACACATTATGTCCTACCAAACAACACAAACCAAGAACATTATAATATATGGATATGCATTTAATGTTATATTTCTTTTCATAATTCATATTATTTTTGCTTTCCCATCTAATTATGTAGTTTTAAATAGTCTTGACCAATGAGCAAACACAAGGAATGAAGCATGTATTACTTTCCTCCTTCTCTACTACTATGGGAGGATGGTATTTAAGAGCCACTTAATGATATGAACATTTTATATCGCATATAATCACATTAGGAGAGACAATAATAATTTCATACAATGAGGAAGAGAGGGAGCATACTGAGAGTGAAGTACTCTAACAATTATAGTTGTTTATGTGCATAATAATTAAGTCTCTCTCTAATTCTTAACCTTAAATTTCCAACAGAAGCATACTTGGCCATAAGATGCGAGATCTTCAAACTTTTAATTGATGTCATGTGCTCCATGAAAACCCTATTACAAAAAACTTATGAAAGAATAGAAATATGAAAAATTCTACTATCATCATTTGGGGTAATGGCTAATGATGATAAAAACTTATTTTAGTATATTTATCTTAGATCATTCTTTTGTATCAACTTCAATTAAATAAAGATTTGACTATGAGGAAGTCAACTATCCCTAATAAATATTTATTAGAATAAAAAATCTATCAACCTACAAATTGAAAATAGTCTACTAGAAGAATTTATTTCTTTTATAAGACACTTATCTCTTACAATTTCCACATCATGCTCAAAATTCTAGCTAGATTCCTCCCACACTATTTGGCCTAAACGTGTAGGTTTCTCGTTAAAAAACATGCAATCTACATGAATGTTTGTTGTTCCTTGCTATCTAATATGTCAAAACTAATTTCAAGTTTACCTGATATGTTTTGAGGTAGAATCTTATTAAGTTTATTCAATTTCATTCCTACTAACATGACTAAGGGCAATTCAGTTTGTTATAAGCACACTTTCGTCATGTGTATTAATGATCACTAGAACCCTCATATACTTTTCTACCATACCCATGACCACTAAAGCATCTAGTTATTCCACATCATTTATATCATCTAGAAATATAAAAAAGCTCAAGTTGTTGCTCCTTGGACTGTAAAATTCTAAAGATAGTTCCTTCCTCCATACTGTGTACACTAGGATGAACTTCACCAAAGAGCTCTTTGAGGATATTCTTTTGTAGAGAAGCCAAATTGCTTCTTTTACAAGCTTCTCTTACAACAAAAAAATATGCTCAAGTGTATTTTGAGAAATTTCAAATTGAACCTCTTTAGATAGAGTTGCTTTTCCAAATCCACCCATTGTATAAATACTCATTATCTTAGCCTTGTATATTTCCTTCTTTCCTCAACTCACACCTCATTTCAAAATCTTCTATTATTTCCTCAAGTCCTTCTAGATATTGATAGTGTGTAGAGGATTTTTCCTCTCTATTTGATTTGTCACTACTAATGGTATCTCTTCATAGAACTTGATGAAAAGGGAAATGTGCTCCCTATAATAGGTACCCAAAGAATATTTAATGGAATAATTAATCAAATAAAGTAGAATTATTAATTAGGCTTTAAACATAAGGAAATCTTACTCTAAATTGAGGTCTTACCTAATGATAAATGGAACACGACGAAGAACTTATTTCTAATTATCAAGATGTTGCAAATGCCCACTATCTATTGACACTAACAAAATACATCAACATACTATTATTTTTCTATGTCCCAAAATTTTCAAGGATTCACATTGTAAAACATAGGAATAATCTTATCTTTACTCTCTAAAATGAGAGTTAACTCCACTAGACACTAAGATGATTGTATATATATCCTTTTAAAAATATGGCAATCTAAACTACTACAAAGCATATGATTGTCTCAATTATAGAGGGAAACGATTCTCCAAGTTTTTTCTCTTTTAAATCAAGAATTATCCCTAATCCTTCCACCTAAACAAAATTATAAAGCTAGAGAGCAAGATTTTTTTGACATTGAGGACTTTGTGGTTTGTAAATAAATCATACAATTATGAATATTTAGATCCCTACTTCCTTTTTCCCTAATGCTCAATCATAGATAAAATATACAATTTTGCATTTTTCCGGTTAGATAAGGATGAAGCAATATAGTTAGTTGAAATTAAGTGAAGTAAGCATGTAAATAAATAAATTCAGGACAACTTAATCATAGATGGTGATAAAAATTCTAGATAACAAAGAGTAAAATATAACTTAGGTTTTAGGGTATAGCTAATCATAAAGGAAGTTATAAAGTCATGAGCATTTCCTCCATCAAAACAATAATAAAATAAGAGTCGATTATAATGTTTATCAAACCAAGATGGCTAAGAGTAAGTTCTTAATGAGAAGGGAAAGTGTTAAGTAGGAATTATTTATCCACAACATGTGACATTTTTACCATTATGTTCACATCATACAAAAATTTATAATATGGTGTAGAAGGAAGGGGGCATGGATAATAATTAGCAAGTAAAATTTTAATAAAAAATACTACATTAGGCAAAAGACATGCATGATTAACATTGAGGTTGGTGCATGAAAAACTATAATAATAAAAATACTATTTATGTGGAACAATTGCATAGACAACAACAAATTTATCCTTTAAAACACAATTGAGGAAATTAACTCAAGAATTATGCATTTCACAAGGCTAGTCAAAATATCTAAATCATATCAACTTATGTGTCATGGATCTAACTAACTAGCTCAAGTCTTGGAATTAACTCATCCAAGTATTGACTTTTGTCCACAATGTGATCAAGGACTTGTGTGTTGCCGAAATTGCATAGGAAGCAAAGTTGTTGAAGTAAAATTGGGTGTTTAATTTAAAAAGTAGTTAAATCAAATCAAAATGAAAATAAAAGAAAACATTAAAGAGTAGCCATATATTATTGTGTGAGTGAATCAAAACATATAGTCAAAAAAATCCTTAAGCATTTGTTGGTATAGTTCACACACAAGATAAAGGGTTTTCATTAAAGGTGTTCAATTTTCAAACACATAAGGTGGAGATTTACTGCAAAGAATTTGGAGTACATTTCAAACTTCTTGGAGTACACATACACCATCACTTAAAAAACATGAAATTTGAAGATAAAAATAAAGTAAAGTAATAATAAATGCAAGGTCAATAAGTTTTTCCTCGTATTTATGACATTGTTTACAAAAATTAATGATAAATATTTTTTATGGTAGTTCTTTTAATCTCCATCATCAATCTATGTAATTCATCTAATGCACCTCACTAAGGGAACACCTATGACCATAATTAATATATATACAATATATATTAATCTGCATAACTAATTTTGGGTTACAAATGTAGGAAATTTAAGACTTAGGATGCATTTTTATGGAAGGGACAAGTGTAGGGTATTGTGAATGTAGGATACATTTGATAAAAAGGGTTTAGGTTCTTATTTTTACTTTAGGATAATTTTATAGAATTAAGAAAATGTAATTCAAGAATAAAATTATTTTTTTGTGAATATGGTATGTAATATATAATTTATTTAATTTAAAGTTGTGATAAATTACATCATAGAAAATTAGAAATTAAAAGAAGTAAAAGTATTTAAATTTGTGGTTGACAGATATTTGTTTATTATTTGATTATAATTCTTAAACATTATTTAAAATCACTTATTTGGGGATTCTAAAATAGGGCACTAACTAATTTTTTGAGAAACATCTATAAAGTAGGAGATTGAAATATGCTTGGTTTTAGTGCCAAGTTTGCATGCATTTGTTATTCATCGCCTTTCAAACTACTCTTTTTGTTGAGCAATATTTAGCACAACCCCTTGTATTTCTTGCAAATATTTGTTTTCTCATTTTTGAGCAAGTGTAGACTTTAAATGACTTCAAACTATGGCATCACAACAATTGTTGCTTGTGTTATTGGTTTAATAGTGTAGGATAATGGCTCCCCTAGAGCATCCTCAAAATTTTGTTCCCAAATTATTTCATAAGGTATGCCATCTAAATCCATGACTAGTATTGTTTTTCCTATTAAAATTTTGGTGATGCTTGTAAATAGCTTGAAAAGTTTAGTTTAGTTGGTTGATTTGTAGGGAATTTTCCCTTTGAAAGCATACTCAAAGAATGGATTGAAAAGGATTTAATCCCTCATGGGTCCATCTCGATGCCATTAAAAACCTTGCTAAAGGGTTTTTAGTTTTTATATTTGTGAAGCCTAGTTATACAAAAGTGACCTTAAGCATGGGGCTTGGTAAGTGCATAGCTCATTATTCTTTAGATCCTAGACCTAGAAATTTGTTGTTTCTAAGGAAAGAGACTTGTGGGTCCTTATTTGGGTTAAATTCCTTGGTCTTCCTTTCCTATGTTGGAATATTTTTAACTTCATTACAAATTTTTGCAACCATGCCATTTGTGTTGAGCTAGACCAAAAAAGTGTGCCCACAAAAACTTTCTTGCATTGAGATTGATCTTTTTAAAGACCTTAAGGAGTCAATTGATATTCAAATCAATCAAATGTAAATCATATTTTTTCCCATCACTTATTATAGGTGTTTTTCCTTTAAACAAAAATTTGATGGATGTCCCCTACTTAAATCCAAAGCCAAACTTAGGGAAACGACACTAGGGAACACTCCCCCTCCCATAAAAGAGGAGTCTTGATCTATTATTAGGAGATGTAAAAATGACAAAAATAATGAGAAAAAATCCCAATCTATCAATACTAGGGTGCCCTCACAACCTTCATCTAGACAATCTCAAAGATCTAAGAAAAAGGAAAGAGATTCTCCCTCCTTAGGGAGATTCTAATAAGGAAGCTAGCAATCCTAAATTCATTCATAATCATCTTCCACCTAGTATTTTATCCTCTTAGATTGAGAGGTCATTTCATTATCCTCCTCGTAAGAATATTAATAATAATTCATGATGTCCAATAAGAATCCTCAAGAATGGAGATATGTGTTAAATCAATGGATAAATTTCACATTAATTATTTAATTCAGATGTATTTTTTAATAAAAAGAGGGGTAAAAATTTATTAGATCAAAAAAGAAAAAGTACACATCTCTCCATCACAAGTCCTTCCTAGAGGGGTCCAACCATCCTAGCAACCAAAACAAGAAAACAAAGAAGATAAATATTCAAAGAAAAAACCCACTGGCCACTACTTACTGAAGCTTGTCTTCAAGAATCAAATATTTTAGTCTCTAGGAAAACTATTGAGGAAAGAGATATTAGCTATCCACCCTCCAATATCCCATAAACTCAGAAGCCCATTTGGCCAAACAATCAACCACACTATTCCACTCTCTCGGGATGTGGACAAACTGAACATACTCCAAAGAATTATTGAGCCGATGAATTTGGTGTACCACTGACTATAACTGTCAATTAGCATCACCAAGCTCTCACCTATTCAGCATATTCAGGATATGTCAATCTGACTCACAAATAATACTGTTATAGCCTAGTGTGCATCCCCACTCCAAATCCATAAGGTTAGCTTGAGCTCCTATATAAGATTATTCGACTGGTATCCTTGAAATATTAAGAAGAATAACAGGGCATCCTCCGAACAGTCCCTACCAACACCACCAACTCAAGCAGGCCCAAGATTTTACCTAGAGGAACCATCGATATTGATCTTGAAAACCCCAGCAGGAGGAGGGGACCATTTCTCCTCCCATTGGGTTTTCCTTTAGGGTTGTCGAAACCCCCTATACAAGGTAGGGGCTCGACCAACCCCTAAGATGCCAAGTCTATGCATAACATCCACCTCACTATGCTCTAAAGAGGTACCAATCACACATTTAGTTTGGATAGTTTCTTGGATCATTCCTAATACTCTTTTCCATAGTTGCTACACCCATTTGTTGGCCCTGGAAGATCCTGTGATTCCTTTCCAATGATTTCTGTCAAATAATTCAAGGCCCAATATTCCAAGCCACCTAAAGAAAGAAGCTCTTAGTTGGTGATCTTCCCAAACTTCTCTAAAAATCAACGAGAGAAGAGTCATACACACATGCCTGCTTCCAAACATCCCACCAAAGGTGTCAAAGGGTATGCATAATAGAGAACTAGAAAAACAAATGCAAGATAGTCTCCTCATCATTTGCACAAAGAACATAGATAGATGGTCCTTGGAACCCTCTCTTGCAAATTTTGTCTTATGTGAGGCATCTATTTCACAAAAATAACCAAATGAAAAAATTACATTTGGGCCAAGCATACTTACTCCACACCTATTTCCACCAAGGGACTTCCTCACATCCATATCTCTACATGTCTAGAATTTGGTAGCCTAAGACCATTGAGTACACCCCCTTTGATTTGAGCCCTAATCTAGAAAATCACTAGTCCCCATTTAGAGTTGCATTTTCTTTTAGCGAGAACATGAGCCAACTCTTCTTGATCCTCCATAGCTCCCCCGGTGACCAAACTAAGGGCTCCTTCCACTGAAAAACTTCCACCTTTCCCAGATTCCTACTTATCTTGAAATCTTCCACCCTAGACCACCCTACTTCCAAGAAAGCAATACATAGAGGTTGTAAGTGTGGATACATGGATAATATAGGAGGGCTACCATCCCATGATTCAAACCAAAATAGGCCTTAGATCCCCTATTACAAATCCAAAACAATCCCTACTAAATAATCTTATCACCTCTCTTAAGAGTATCCCAAATCATAGACCCTTTCCCGGATAAGTTGATTTTACGCACATCATCACTATCCACTTCCTCTAGGTATTTCTACATGAGGATCTTGGCCCAAGATTGGTCCTAGTTAGAGCACCAACGTTAGTATAATTTAGCAGCCATCCTGACCAATGAGAGTAACTTTCCTTAGACCAAGACTGCCCTCCTGCTTCGATCTACAGATGGTCTCTCACTTCACCAAACTTCACCTTATGGACTCAATAGTACCTGCTCAAAGAAACTACCTAGATAAGGAATCCAACTCCCTCACAAAGCTTAAAGGATCCAAATGAACCATACATCTATAAATTGGAAGGGCCTGCACCACAAATTTCAACAGAAACACCCTACCTGCAAAAGAAAGCCACTTGACAGTCTAATAATTAACTCTTCCATGGAACTTATCAAGAACAACTTGTCAAGTCCCCCTAGGAGATGGGCCCACAAAAAGGGGAATTCTGAAATAGACAAATAGCAACTCCCCTATTCAAAATATGAGTATCTAATCAACTCTATAATGAATACCAAGAGGGGTGTTGAAAAAGAAAATAGAAGACTTAGCTTCATTAATTATTTCAATTGAACCTACAAGATAGATATCCAAAACTCATCTCAAATTAACAACTTCTTTGATTTTGGCTACCCCAAGCAACATTGTGTCATCCAAAAACTGTAAGTGAGACTAGACAACCAAGTTATTACCCTATTTCCAACCACAAATCAGTCACTTCGTGGACTCAAGATTACCTGCCCAAAGAAACTATCTAGACAAGGCATTGAACTGCCTTACAAAACTTAAAGGATCCAAATGAACCATACATCTATAAATTGGAAGGGTCTACACCACATATTTCAACAATGCTCTGTCTATAAAAGAAAGCCACTTGACAGTCCAATGATTGACTCTTCCATGAAACTTATCAAGAACAACTTGCCAAGTCCCCCTAGAAGATGGGCCCACAGAAAGGGGAATTTCGAGATAGAAAAATGGAAACTCCCTTATTTGAAATATGAGAATCCAAGCAATTCTAGAATGAATACCAAGAGGGGTGTTGAGAAAGAAAAAAGAAGACAAGTAGCTTCATTAATTCTTTTCCCTAAACCTACAAGATAGATATCCAGAACTCGTCTCAATTTAACAGCTTCTTTGATTTTGGCTACCCCAAGAAATGTTGTGTCATCCACAAGTTGTAAGTGAGACTGGACAACCAAGTTATTACCCTATTTCCAACCACAAATCATCCCTTGCCCTAACATGAGATTTTATAAGCCTTCCAAGGCCCTAAACAATTAGAATGAATAAATAAGGAGACAAAGGGTCCCCCAAATGAAGGCCCCGTGAAGCTCCAAAAAGGCCTAAAGGTTCACTATTAACCAGAATAGAGAAAAAAGTCAAAGTAACACAACTCATCACCCAATCAACCCAATTGGAGCCAAACCCAAAAGCCAACAGGACTTTTTGAAGAAAGGACCACTTAACACGGTCATAAGCCTTGGCCATGTTTAACTTGATGAACATAGCCTTCTGCTTAGAATTCTCCGTGGAATGAATGGCCTCCACTGCAATAACCACCCCATCCAGAATTTACATGTGATTAAAAAAACCACCCTACTCCTCAGAAAGGACTCTACTAAGCCAAGGCTTGAGTCTCTTAGCGATTAACTTGGTAATAATTTTGTAAAACACATTGCAAAAGGCAATAGACCTAAACAAATCCAAGGAATTAGCCCCTTCTTTCTTAGGGATAAGCATTAAAAAGTGGATTTTATAGCTTTCAACATCTATTTATTTCTTTGTGATTCCTAAATCACCTCTAACAAGTCATATTTGATGACCTCCCAAAACTCATAATAGAATTCAATAGGAAAGCCATTGGGACCTAGGGATTTCCCCTTTCTTATCTGAAACACCACCTTCTCAACTTCTTCCAAATTTATGGGTCTAATAAGCACCTCATTCATCTCAGCAAGCACGCTTGAAGGAATGTAATCTAAAATAGGGTTCTCTGCCACCACTACGTCAGGAGAGTCATCTTTAAACAGAGTTGAGAAATACAAGATAGCTTCATTGGAGATATCTTTGAAGGAAGATAGATGAACCTCTTGATGATTCACAAGTGAAGAGATCAGATTCCCATTCCTCCTAGCTTTAACTGAGTTGAAGAAGAAGGTCGTATTTCTCTCCCCCTCCTACAACTAGTCAATGCGTGACTCTACTCCCAAAAAATTCTTCTCACAGTTCCCATTCCTCAAGCTCCTTCACCACCTCTACCTCTTCTTTAAAAGAGCCTTCGGTCAAACCATGATCTTTATTTTGCCTGGTGATATTCTTGACTATTTTTTGGGCAGTTGATTTAGCCATAAAAATATTTCCAAAGCTTCGCCTATTCCACTTCTTTAGCTGATACTTCACAAATTGAAGCCTTTTAACAATGGAGTATATGTAGTCATTCCATGGGCAGGAATCCCTTGACTCCACTAATCAGCCATAAGATCTTGCAAAGAGGGCTCATAAATTCACATCAACTAAAATTTAAAAGAGGGGTTCTTAGAAATGCCAACCCCTATAGCTAAAATAATGATAGGACAATGGTCTGACCCCCTCCAGCCCAAAATTTCAAATTTGGTTATCAACTTGTAGCCATTCCAAAAATTCAAAACCAAGAACCTATATAATCTTTTAGAGATAGAATTATCACTCCACCTCTTGTTGCTCAAGTAAACACTCTAATACCTAGCTTAATATCAATTAAGTTAAAAGAAAGAATATTATCCTTAAACAAAGTAGATGAAGCCTCCAATCTATCAACTCCCCCTTTTTCCTCCATGCAAATAATAGCATTGAAATCACCTGCCATGACCCAAGGAAAGAAAGGCGCTAAGGAACGAACAAAACGAATGTGAGCCCAGAGGTGAGTTTTACTTGCATGATTAGTTAGTGCATATACATTGGTGAGAAGGATAACTTCTCCAGACTCCATACTGGAAGAAACCAATGACATCAAATTCCTACTAGCAATCCACCACAACAAGCAAATTTTACAAGGATCCCACAAACAAGTAATCCCACCAGCACTGCCTTGAGCACCTATGCATTAACACTGACCTCTCCACCATAATTTGGTAGCAATATTCATCATACCATCCATTTCTAATTTAGATTCTTGAATGAACATAACATCTAGAGAATATTCTTTGATCAAGTCATGAACAACCTTTTGTCTAGGGATGTTGTTCAATCCCTCATGTTCCATGATAGGACAATCATCTATGAGGGTTAGAAAAGTGGGAATCAAAATTCTTAATAGAACCTAATTCCACTAAATTTTCCCCCATTACATTTAAGTTATCTTGGTCCTTCTTTTGCCCAATTTCAGAGGTCTTATCCAGACCTCCCTTTTTAATGGATTTTTATTGCAGACCCAACAAGGGTGGAACTTTACTGCCTTTTCTAGGAGCTAGAGAGTCCATTTATGATGGCTACAAATTAGGAATCAATGCCACATTACCAGTGCCTTCAACAACTTCGAGATGTAACACTAAATTAGGATCCTCATGCCCTTAACCTATGTCCATTTGTGAAGCATTAAGCGCATCCAACAACCCAATATGACTAACAACTGCATTAGGTAGTGGATGCACATTACTCACAAGACCTTCCCCACTGAACAAAAAATTTTTGGCCTCCCCCTATTTATCCAAGCCTTTTAAATCCTCAAACTCGTTGAAGGCCTCCTCGCCCTATCTATCCTTAAAGGTTCTTTTCAACCCTCTGCCCTTGTTGCATGGTTTTACTGGAACGAAACCTTCCTTATTCAGGCCACCTTCATTGAAAGGGGATTTCCCCTGGTCCATCCTAATCCCTAAATTAGGAGAAGCACTGGCTGAAGCCCCATTAGAAGATAGACCACCCAAAGAATTGTTTGGGAATCTTTGCTACAAATGACCATATTCATGGAAAAATTCTACCAAGTTCAAAAGAGGGTTATTTAAATCAATCTCAACATAAGTGTGAGAACAAGAGATTATCGTTTTGCCCAAATTTTATTGTGATGGGCCAATTGGCTTGCCCATCAAGAGAGTGATCATATGCAATTTATCATTTGTCTATAATTCCAACGGGAACCACGACAGGTGCACCCAAATCGAAACCATTGAAGGGAGTTCTTTAGCTAGGTTAAAACCAACATGCTAAGGCTTAATGAACAAGCCAACCTAATTATAGAAATAAGGGCCTCCTTCAAAGGGCTTGTTACAATCCACCAAACACGAGAACACCACCACAAATTAGTATTTAGTAGCTATCATAACCTCCATATCACCTTTCGTATTTCAAATCCTTTGCGTCCATGATTCCAAAAAAGGAAGAGAAACCCAAATATTTATAAATTTACAAATAAATGCATGGTTCAATAGGTAGCTAACATCCTCTACCATTGATTCTGATTGAATCACTAACACTAGATGAAATTTTCTTCTCTCAAGACATCCATTAACTTGAGGTATCCAGGGACCCCTATTCAATGCTAGTCCCTCTCCGTAAAATGGCACTATTTAAAAAATAGAAAGCATTAGAATGCTTAGCTTGAGGCTGAGAAAGCCTCACCACCACTTCACAAAAAGATCCACTCTCCAAGACCCTCAAACCACTTTCCATAGCCACAACATAGAAAAAAACAAGGCACAAAAGAAAAGAGGTGGGGAGGCACCCCACAACACCCCCATTCCACACCCCACATACGTACCACTCACCAAGCTCACACCAACCCACCACAGACCCTCCATGCCCAGTCACACACGCAACACCTCCCAGTTGTAGCCACAACAAACATGCAAGCCTATCGCGCTCTGCAAACCAATAGACCACCACACAACTCAACCTTGGCCATCATTTTTCATTCACCCTAACGGCCTGGATGTTTTGACCAATATTGAAAGAGTGAATTTTTGCAAAATAATTATGCAACTCTAAAAGATCTTGATAATAACGGCATGCCTTTAGAATGAATTATCTCATGGAATGTTCAATATATAACAAACCTTACAAGAAAATGCATAGTGTAGTATGCTTGAAATAATCTACAAACCTAGATATTATTTGTTTGAGAGAGCTTAAAATTTTAGAATTTTTTCTTTGTATTGCTTGTCATATCAAATGGACAGTTGATCATTTTATGCGCTACAACCACAAGGCATGCCATGGTGAATTTTTCACCATTCTCTCTCCTAAATAGTAACCACCTTTAATGGATCAAGGATGTGACCCCATTAACAAAATGTTATAGGATCTCTTGGATGTTGATAATCATTATTTGGGGATAGTTAATGTTTATGTTTCCAACAATGTCAAATGATCCATTCTTTGGATAGTGTGGGATTATGTGTTGACTTTTTAACATGGTTGAGGATGTATCTAACAAGTGTGGTGCCCTACCTATGCACTAGATAGCTAATCAAAGAAAGGTTTGTTTTCTTACAAGAAAAAAATTGACATATTCAATCCCAACATGAGCCACTATCATAGCCAAGTTGTGACATACATGGAGTAACCTCCATTTGAATTTTGAATGGGTTCTTACAAGGTTAGATCAAATCACAATGTCTTCCCAATCCTTTTTCTCTTTGATAACTAATCTTCCTTGTTAGTTGAGCCTTTGTAAGATGTTGTTCTTATAGATCATTTTCCCATTGAATTCTTTGTTGAATGATAGTGCTTTAAACCCAAACCAAAATAATATATTTTTTCTTAAATACCTCTCTAATGAATCATCAACCTACCATGTTCCACATTTGATGTGTCTCCAATACAGACCCACATCCCTACCTTTGGTGGAACAATGTATTCAAATGAACCTCTAGATTTTTATGCATATATGGGTGCCAACTAGCTAGGTTCCATCACTAGGATTTATGAATCCACCATTGCTAAGTTCCACTAGGCCATCATTAAGCTTGAATACCAACCTTTTTCTTCATCTTTGTAACTTTATGCTTCTAAACTATGTCAACAGATGTAGCTTACAAATAATCACTTAATGAAAGGGGTTTAAAAGAAGGTTCACATGCATTGGCTCAAAATTAAAGATAAAATTTATAAGCAAAAAATTCCTCTCTTCAAGAGCTTGCCATTATTTTCAACTATTCAAATGCATCAAAGAAGTCTATCAACTCTGAATAACTAATTCCTATCATCCAAGCTTTTATTATTTTAGGTTTGAAATCTAAGAACTCTTTTCTACTTTCAAGGTTAGGGATTTATCTTGAAATTGAGGATGGTTAAAGGTTAACCAATGAGAGTAGGTAAATATCCCCTACATTTTATTTTAGCTTAGAATCGATAAGGTATTCCTATAGGCATCCTTAATAGGTTATTAAATTAATTAAAATGTACAATAAATAGAATAATCAACAACTATGCACAAATACATGCTTGATCCCTACACTTGTTACTAGGTCAATGCAAGTTGAAAAATTCCTCTTATATAGCTAATAAAATAATCTACACAATGTATCTATATATAGGAACATTATTATAATACCTTGAGATGGTTTATTTTAATATTTCATGGACATTGGCAAAGTACAAACATGTTGGTAAAGGTTCACAAAAAATTTAACAATCTTGGTTTACTTTAGATTTGTCCCTAGTTTGTGTTATTAAACCACAAAAAACAAGTATAATTCCTATGTCTACTTCCTATAATGATTGGTAACTAATTTTGTTAATTTTAAATGTATGCGGGAGGTCAAGGTCTTCAAACTCAGTGCTTTAGTGGGTCACAAAGTTACATTTAGCCATTAAAAATAGTAAATAAGAAATCACAACAAATACATGACATAAAACAATCACATCTATTTAATAGTTCCTCTTCAAACTTGTAAATATTAACCTATAATAAGAAACAGACTGTTACAATAACAAATTTCAAGGTATTAAGGTATTGCAACACTTGTCAAATTCAAGTTACAATCACATCAACAAATGTGATGAAAGAAACCTCATGGGAAAGAGGACATATCACACATCACTCAAAATACTTACAAATGGCCAAGGAGATATGTGAATACATATATCTATTATAATAGTTGCCTCTTTACAAGTTATAGGATAATTTTCCCTAATGGTTGATGAACTAACATAGTTGAAACCCTAGAAAACTTTTCACTCTTGTTCTATGAAAACTCGAACTAACCAACCATTATAATAAGGAAAAACATGTATTCATAGATATCTAGCTTGTAGCTTTGAATATAAGAGAGGAAACGTGGCCACATGGTATTACAAATATTTCCCACGCCTTCATTGTCATTTTATTTAATGTATGTGTACAAGAATCATCTCTTTGGGATTCACAAGGATACCTCGAAGTGTGAGAAAATTAACGTCATTACATTCTCCATCATTCTAAGCATTAACATGTATATTTGAGTACACAAAAAGGAAGAATTCTTATGAAATATACTAAAATAGTGGCCTAAAGATGGCTTGGAGGATGAATGTTAGCAATTCAACTACTAAAAAAACTAGAATATGGTTGTTTGTGTCAATTTCATCTTTCAATTCATGCATTCTTATAAAAATAACGATTTTTGGGCACACTTGGATTTGATTTGGTAGATGCAAGGCAATATTAACTCATTAATGGTACCCTATGTTATTTTCTACATTACCACTGAAAAACACTCACAAATTTATGCTTAAATGATGAGTAGTGCTTTTTGGGAGGGAAAAAGTCTTTTCAAGTGGTCACTACATCAAACCTAGTCATAAATGGCCTTCTATATGTATAAGGGAGTAGGTGAGTTTGAATAATGAAAAATGGAAAGATTTTCTATAGGTCAATCATGAACTCATGTCCATATCCAAATGAAGGCTCCTCGGTCTTCCTACTGAAACCTCCAAAGAGTAACCGTCTCAAGCAAATGTCTCTAATCACAAGAGAACTCTAGTATCACCCACGTCTCCAAGTATCCATGTGCACTTATAACCGATCAATGCATGCCAGAATTCAAATGCAATATAGCACCATCATGAAGTAATCAATCAAGTGATCGATATACTCAATACCAAGAGAACCACCAAGATTAATGTCAAAGCTCCAATCACAAAATTAGGAACGTATCATGACATCGT
This sequence comes from Sequoia sempervirens, assembly GCA_007258455.2. NCBI lineage: Eukaryota > Viridiplantae > Streptophyta > Pinopsida > Cupressales > Cupressaceae > Sequoia > Sequoia sempervirens. Next base: position 28,516 of record VDFB02272027.1, on the reverse strand, counting down.
GATCTAACTATCTCCTCCTAGGAGATCACATGTAGCAATGCATACATCCTGGTCTCAAGAGAACATGTATCATATCAAACCTCTAAATCGGTATCAAGAGTAAACCATGACACAACACCAAACACACTCTAAACCAAGAAACCACATATCCAATCACATGGAGATAACCAACACCAATAATGAAACCATGTCACTTCCAACAACTCCCATTGAACCATGATATTGAGCTATACATGGCATTGTGACAACCATCTCCTCCATGAAGATCATATAGGTCCACACACACAACTATAATCCCAACAACTCTAGAGAACAAGTGAAACCAAGATCTCCAAGCCAAGAAGATACAACCACCATCAAACCATGAAGAACCAATCCTACACCACCAATTCATCACTATCAAAATCTCCCACTGAAAGTGTATAACTAATGAATGTACCAAGCTATCATGACATCGTGATAAAACCACATGCTACAAATCCCATCAACTGACTAATCAGGTACTCTATTCATCCATCCTCTCATCCCAAAGAAAACATACAAATGCACAAATGACCACAGACAAGGTCAATTAACAAAAATCAACACTAAACCAATCTCATGGATATAGACAATCCACATCTGAGTCATCCCATTGCAACTGAATAGGTGGCCAAGCCACACAACTCCATAACTCGTAGATCTAAACAATGAAGCGTGTAAACTTATTATCACATTAGTAACCTACAAGCCAATATATCAAAGAAGATAATCCTATATACATCAAGACTCAAACACCAAATCAAACACATATTTGATTTTCCAAACATGTCCACAAATGAGTAACCATAGTAATTAATGAACCATACAAGCATCAAGGAGATAAGAACCTCTTAACACCAAACATAATCACCACCAAACAACCACATACATGATCATGTCATGTCAATGCTCAAATATACATGCATATACATGACACCATAACCATAGCCAATGATGTACTCACACTCAACCATTGCCCATATAAGACTCCAAGTCTCCACTCATGTCAAACCATGTCCTCAAAACTTAAGACAACCTGTGTACCTATTACCACCAAAGTCCAACTCTGAAAAACACCTGTAAACTTGTACCAAGAAGCACTAAACTGATAATCATTTGTACCATCATAAATATCATATAAAAACATGTACTCCCTCAAGGTTTTGCCTCTTGACTCATCTGAATGCTCACACAATCACACCTTGAATCTCAAGCTCCTTCAAGTGATCAAACAAGTACAATATGTTCTCTGCACCACAAACTAAAAATCTACTTGATCCACTTCATGTAGTACACTGTACATTCTCTCCGACGCCTATTCGAAATCAAAAATCTGATTTCGTATGCAAAAGTTATGACCAAAATCGTGAAATGGAGAACATCTAGCTTTTAGGCTAAAAAAACTAATAAAAACTTCAAAATTGGGAAACCAAACCTATACCATTGCGTAGTTCTCGAAACTACCTTTCCAACAAGTATAAGAAGTTGAAAATCTGACTCCTAGGCAAAAGTTATGCAAGTTTGAGTAAAACTGCCAATTAGGCCTATATGGGTGGCACGTTGGCGGAGAGCTAGTGGCATATTTCAAACCATTTTTAAATTTAATTTAATTTTGAACTTTTTAAAAAATTGCTCATGGGTAACAGTACAAAGTTGTGTCACATTTTCAAACAACTTATCAACACAACTGAAGCCAATTTATCAAATTTTTTTTTTGAAAAACTTGATGTTTCAACAACTCCTAGTCATGTAAATAACATTTTTTAAAACATATAACAATACCCTTTTGTAGAGCCATAAGTGCAGTTTTGAAAAAATGTATATATTTTAATAGTTTAATTATTATTTATATTTCATATTTTATTTTTACTAAAAGTAAGTTATCAACACAAAAATATTAGGTTGATTACCATGTTAAGAAAAATACTAAAACTTATTAAAAAAAATAGAAAAAAATATGATGCACTAGATAAAAGAATATATATTAAGATGATATAATTTGTTTTCAATTTTAGATAAATAGTTAATATGAAAGTTGACATTGAATGCAAACAACTGTATTTTAATACACAAATTTTAATATTTCTTTAAAAATATATGCTTATCAAAATTGGAAAAAGATATATCCGTGCACTAAAGTTTCAAGTTATAAATACAAAAAAATTGAAGGAAAAAAAATTACTATATAAAGATTGATGTCTTATGTAACTTCATTTTTCAATATTTTATTAGCAATCAAATTATAGTGTAAATTTATAAAAAATTATATTCAAATAATTTTTTAATTTTTTCAAAAAAATACAAATATAAAATATAATAAAAAATACACATTTTATTAGTTTACATCATTTCAAAATTCAAAACATATATGTCACTTTTCAGTGATTTAAGTTTAAAATTTGGATCAGTGTTGGTTGTTTCCTTTATAAAGTGTGACACAGATTTGTAATTTTACTTTCACCCCTAATACAAATTTGACATCGTATTAGATTCAGGTTAAAGGTATTTAAGATCCGACAAAGTTTAAAGTTATAAATTGTAATTAAAAAAAATTGGGGGGATATTTTTGTGTTTTCGGGCTAGCCAGTAGTGGGACCTATTGGTTGAAGCCGGCAGCCCGCCAATGCCGTCGCTAGCAGGGCACAACACTACCAGTCTATAGACTAGCAGGCCATACGCTTGTCAGCCATGACAGGCTATGGCAAGGGGGTACAGGGGTGGGTCTACGGACCCCCCGACCCCCCAAAATTTTGTTTCTTTAGTTTATTTTATTTTCAAAGATTTTTAAAATAAAACCTTTTTAATTTGCCTTGCATGCTTTTTAATAAATTAATTTTTCAACAACAGATTTTTTTGCATATATATATAATGATGATCATACAGTTGTATGAACGAAAGGCTTATGGCTATTTTTTGCATTTTTTCAATTTCTCCAAAATAGGTCGAGTTTTATGTCATTTTTCATTTCTCAACCATCCTGGATCCAATGATGAGGTCCGTTTTGTCTCAAGAGGTCATCCATGAAATTTCCTCTACAAAACCCTCATATAAAAGTTCAATCCAAGAAACCCTTTTGACTCATATTTTGCATGCATCAAATTTTCAATAAACCCAACAAATCTTGACAACCCAAAAGCCCAAATCTACAAACAAACACCTACAACATGTGTTCCATATCTTGTAATGCCTCATATCTAACATGCACATCCATGGATTCAACTTTGCACAAATCGACTCAAATAAGGGTTATAACCAAAAATATGGAAGCTCACACCTCACATCAACCATGAAAGTTGTGATACCACTTGTTAGGAAATGATGCATCATACTCATAAACATAATCTATTTACTACATAACCCCATGAGAGATAAAATTACATATAAGTAACCATAATGCATAAATCAAATAGACAAGTCATAAAATAACACAAGATATACCTTGGGAAAACTCTCAAGAGGGAAAAATCTAGCCTCTAAAAGCATCCATACTCCATCTATTATTAAACAATAAAGCAATATAAGAGTTACAATGAATACCTTTGAAGCATCAAGCCTCTCCAATACATCCTCCACATGTCCAAGCATGAATCCACACATCCCATGCCATGTTTCGCATATGCACTCCTTAGAAAGACTTAATAATGACAACCCATTCACTTAGCCAACCTTAACCACTAAACATGTGCTTGCTTTTATAGACTTGAGCTCACACAAATACAACCAAGTGGTAAGATAAAATCATGTACCACAAAACCATGTGAATACAAAACCACTAACCCCTTATTTAATATTGGGTACTAAGTTTTCACTTTATTAAATATTTCCCCAATATTAAGTTATTATCCCATAACTTAATATTGGGGAAATATTAAGTTATGACTAGTATAGTTCATAAAAGTCACATGCTTGATAAGGTTCTCTTGTTTAAGGACAACGTGGTTGTCGTTGGCCTAAGTGAATCCAAATAATAATTATTGCACAAATGTTTAATCCTAATCAGGCGCCACATGTTCTTTCTAAAGCAACTTAGAGTAAGGTTTAGGGAAGGGCTATATGAGTTTGTCTAAGAATGATTATGGCTTGCTTAAAGTTATATCATTATTAGAACAACCTGAGCTAAGCAACCAATACTGTCCAGCACATTGATATGCATGGGAATATAGAACAGGAGATTACAACCTGTCGCCATATATGTTTTCTCTAACTCTGTTTTTGTGTTTGCAGGTTGTTAGTACTAACCTTGCTTAACTATTTATATCCGCATGTGCTTAAGTCAAGGTGGCGACAACAAAAGCAAGGTAAATGGAAGCTAATAAATTGATTAGACATCAAAATTTATTTTCAAACTACAATGCAAGATTTGAAGCATGCCACACCTAATCGCTATCATTTCCAACAAAGGCTTGTTTTGTAATCCACCTTTAAATGTATTGATGCCAACGACATTCTGCAAAAGAAAAAATCCTTCCTCTATTTTTCTTGCTCGCTGCTAATTAGGTTTTCTAGGTATCTCTCCACCTTACTAGTGCGAAGCTTGTCCGTTCGACTTTCTGCTCAGAAGATGGTGTATAATGGGCATTGTGCAGTGGTTTGTAACAACTCACAATTTCATCCTCGAAACTATAGAATGGTTGTGGCAGTACGACCATGGGAGTTTCCATTTTCTAACTGTATAGAAGAGGAGCATCTTCAACAGGTGTTTAAGGTAAACTACCCGTCAGTCCTAAATTGTGTTAAAACATTGATAGGTGAAGAGATTCTACATATTGGTTCACAAAGAATAATTTTTCTAGCAAACCTTCTTTCCATCTTCCTATTTCAATGGACTTGCTTCAAAATTTCAAATTTCTTCAGTCTATTGCTAACAAAACAATGAAGGCAGAGTATTTGCAAGATGGTATTTTACTACAGAGTGTTCAAGCCTACGATCTCATAGATGGTGAAGGATTTATTGGCAGTCTATTTCCCAGACATTATCTCTATCATAAGTAGAGATATGTCGACACATATGAAGACCTTAAGCTTTCCTTACTCAAAGGCTTGTTGGCTTATCTATATCAAGCTTTGAGTAGGTTCCATTTTGATTTTGATAAGGAAGAGATTGATAATTTCAAAATAAAATATCATGTACTTTCATTTCTTTTGTCTCATCAATGTGTTCAAGGTCTGCAACAACTTGTTCCTATGCCAAATTGTCACACCAATAGGGTTAATGTGGAGATTCCAGACATAAACATCACAGTTCACTCTCAAGCTAAGGCTGCAAGTCAAGTTCAAATGATAATTGTTGAAGGCCAAGGAGAGAATTCGGTCAACTTGGGAAATAGGGGTGTTTAGTCAATCAATCTCTAAATCTTTTTGTTGATTGTAATTATCAGTATATATGAAAATATGAAATCAGGGTGATAGGGCCTAGTAACTAATGATCTGTCCATATCAATTTTGCATAAGAATTATAGTAGTATTTTGGGTGGTAGGGTTTGATATGTAATTTTGTACAAAAAAATTAGATATCAGCTGGATTTTGTATCACTTATCAAAATTTAAAATCTATATGTATTAAACTATATTATATTAATATATCTACAAGCTTATGGCCTTTTGCTTAATTTTTTATTATTATCCCATGTCTCTCACACATTAAATAATAATACCATGTTACAATACAACATAAAGTGGTCCCCAAATAATTACCTAGTGTAACTAACCACACCTCCTCAGTGCAGCACAACTAAATAATTATTTAATTACAACATTATAATATAACATTTTATGTAATGGTGTATAACACCATATCCCAACACTTCTATCTTCTTTCTTCTTGGTAGTGAGCCACCCAAAAATGAGCCTTTCTTCTTCTTTTGGGTAGTGAGCCCTTGGTAGTGTGCCTAATTGTATTTGGTGTTGTAATTCATATATATGTGAGCTAATCCTCACCGTGGTTTCTCCCTTCTTGAGTTTTCCAAGTAAATTTGGTGTTTGGATGTGTTTGGATATGTTTGCATTATTGTTTCATATATCTACATTTTGCTGATGTATGATAAGGGTTTAAGGGCTAACAAGGGTTTAAATGATATTGAGGGATTGAATGTTTTTAAGTATGCAACTAATTCACCCCCCCTCTTAGTTTTTGTGTGCATCTAACACATAATTTCTCAAGATAAACTTTTATCTCCCAAGTTCTTCATATAACATAGAAAATTGAGATTAAATAATCCCAATCATATCATACTATTACTAAAAATAATGCGACATAATAGTAAATTATTACTTACATGTTTGGCACAAACATGATAATTTGATTAGCTCTACACAAATATCAACTCTAATTGCATATGAATCAAACCTCAACTAGTACGAACCTCAGTCAATAGATATACTCTATATACCATGTTCTTTTGTCAACACCACTAAGTGCTCTAGTTGTGAAGAATAGATCTCCAAGTCTCCATACAAAAAATATGTATCTCAACATCTAGTCACTTAACAAAAAGTTTAAATACATTATCAATAGATAAAATAATAGGAAAAAATATGTAAGTTTCTCAATTGAAAGGAAGACCATACCAACATATATCCACACATTAATGGAATACGCCCATAGCCTTTACAATGTTCCTTACTCTAACTAGTCCTCAAAACTAACTTAACAACTCAAGACCCATGAGAAATCAAATCATAAATAAAATGTCTTTGAAAATATGTGGGCTAGATCTATTAGATCATTCTACATTGAGTATGTTGACCTCATGTTCAACATTTGGTGTAGGCTCCTTGATCTTCCTATTAGAACCGTATCAAGAGAGTCATTATTCCAACACGGTCTCAAAACCTAAGAAACCTCTAACCTCACCCAAATTTTTCTAGCAACTAAAGGTACACATCATGATATTTACCCCTTAATAAAAAACTAAAGGTACACTACACTATTCAAGATCTCTCTTAAGGTAAACTAAATATCATACTCAACTCTAGAAGATTACCTCCAAATCATATCCAGTGTTCCCACTGCATGAATAGTGCAAACTTCGAGAATACACTTATGGTGCCATGACTTATGTCTTCTCATCAAAAGATAATCTATCTCTAACAAATATTCTCAAAGGTAAACTATATCATTCCAAAACTCCAACTCATAATCAAGAGTCTACCATGACACAATAATGCCCATCCTCTAAACCAAGGACCATCTATTTTAAATCAACAAATCATAACCAATGAGTCAAATAAGAACAAGTTCACCAAATCTCTCCATGGAAACAAGATGTTTACATGAAGATAACCATCCTCTATCAATTGATTAAAATAACTATAAAAAACTTCTCATTCCTAGAGTTTTTCATAACACCAAAATTTACTAATGAATATCATCCATAATAAACTAACAAAACCACATCAGTGTCAAATATCCCACTAAAGTGAATTAGATATACTCAAGGAACCATGATAAGCATCCTCAAAACCTTAAATATTAGAAACATTAATGGTACTTAGAACCTCCATCTTCATGTGTGGCCTTCAAGTGGCCTCCTTAACCATCCATCTCACTTCATTTTTACTACTCAACATGTCAATGCTTAATCATGGTCAAAGGGACACAAAATAGAATCCTTAAATCTACACCCACAAGACTAGTTTCTCACAAGTAACCTCCAAAGCTTGCACAAATCATGACCAATGCTCCCATTGAAACCAAAGAAAATCACAAAACTCACAAATGTCTAAACAATTCAACTTTGATCCACCGAAACTATGTAGACCCAAATACATGTAAATCCAACCCTTTGTTGGCAACAACAAAAAAACTAAATAGAGACAATGTGTAGATTCTTCTCATAACACTAACATCATACCCAAAATATTGTGAATTAAAACTCTAGTACAATTGAACAAGTCTCCAACTATGTTTGAAAGCATGCATGTAAATATAAATCTATTGCAACACATTTGAAATATCCATAAATCTATAACCATTATATTCACATTCCAAATTATGGACTATCACTAATTTGTAACATGCAAGTACATGCAAATCCACATATCCATGAATCTACAACATGCAAGTACCCAAATCATCATGAATTTGTAACATGCATCCACATGTAACCAATATATCGATCCATGCAATATGGGGCTAATAATCTAATAATTTCTTATGTAATCAAGGGCTAAATCCAAACCAAGCACTCAACATAAGCGCCCCGAGTAGCAACCAAGAAAACTAGTTCTTTGTCATGTGACTGAGGAGTTAAAAACATGAACCCAACATGTAAGCACTTTCCAATTGTATAAGACCACTAGATGAAAACTTTGCATAGTCTCCACATGACTAGGGGTAAGTACTGCACTACCAAATAGTAGCTCCAAGTCAAAAACACCACATGGCTAACTCCAAGATCCTCCACATTAAGCATCCAAAGCTCAACATTTATTATATTGATCCATTCCACCTTATAGAAGTTCTTTTCATGACTATCCATAAAATAAGACCAACTATAAAAATCACACTTGAGCAAGGATTAATATCACAAATACCTCTCCTCTTACAACCAATACCAAGCTCTAATACTTTCCCACAAACTAATAGCATGTAAATTCAAGACAAAGCTTATGTATTGAATTAAATAAATATGCATATACTTGCCACATTGACCCTATGAGAAAGTACCTACGACAAATGAGGTTGTCAAGCAAAATCAAGATATTTTGAGCACACTCAAGGAGCATCCTCAACAAGCACAAGACACACAAAAGCTCTATGTCGATCAAAACCACATGAAGAGGAAATTTGAGGTGGATAACTTAGTGTTCAAGAGTTTTCAACCCTAAAGTAGTCTTCTCTCAAAAAGAAGCAATCCAAGAAGCTTAGGCCCAAATTCTATGGACCTTACCAAATCATGAAGAAGTTGGGAGAGGTTGCTTGCGAGTTGGATCTGTCAAAACATAACAAGATCCACAGTGTCTTTCATGTTTCATGTGTTAATGATAACATATAGCGTTGATATAATACTCCAGATTGATAAATCAAATGATAGCCAAAAGGCTATTTAATTTATATATACTTGGCACGAGTTTTTGAAGAAGCTATATTTAATGAAGGTTTGTATGAGGCCGACTTCATACATATTATCTTCGATTTTCTCTCCTTGGCGCAATCTCCTATATTGTTCTTGGTGGCCGACTTCATTCTAGAAGACAATTTATCTTATCTAGCCGACTTGCATTTATTATATTCACACCTCTTCAAATTGTATATATAGAGGTTCATCTTATCATTTGTGATCATCAAGTTTATTCTATGTAAGTGCGAATTCTTCAAGAGCAAAGTGCGAATTCTTCAAGAGCAGATTGCGAATTACTCAAAGGGCAGATTGCGAATTCTTCTAGGGCAGAATTGAATCTTAAGGAGTGACAGTTTATTATCTGTTCTTGCATCTACAGTTGGTGCTGAATATTGGCCTTGTGATTGGCCTCATTGTAAAGAGATTTGTTGCCATTGTTTATATATATAAGAGAAACTTTTGTTGCTGGGTTTTTCTCCCTCAAGAGGAGGGTTTTCCCAGGGTATCTGCTGTGTTATTGTGTCTGATTTTGAATTATTTTTTCTGTGCATATAATCTGTTCACTAAAATTTACATCATGTCTATTAGCCCTTTGGTGGAGTTGTCACCCTTGGATGATGAGGGCAAGCTTATATTGGTCCGTGAAGCCATCATTGATATCCACAAGAAAAGGTTGGGGAATAGGAGCATCATTAAGCATTTAGTGCAATGGTAGAATCTTCCAAAGGAAGATACCACATGGGAGGATGCAAACATACTCGGGTATTCCACTTTGCAATTACCTGAGCAGAAGCAATTTTGGGAGGGCAGACTATCATGTCCCTTTCCTAATTGGTCAGAAAAACAACTCAATTCTATGGCACAATTATTGCTTTACTTGGGTGCTCCATTAAAGTACTCTTTAATAATGTGTTAATATTAAGTTACTTTTTACTTTATTTTTGAAGGGGAAAAGTAATTTAAATAAAGAGCCCAAATGTAATGCCTATAAAGGCAAAGACTAGAGTAGCACCCTCATTTTGCATCCAAAATATTATTTTCATAAACTTAATTTTCAATTGCATCTTTCAAGGAAGAAAACCATTGGTAGCATGAACTAGTGGACAGAAATCCTTTGAGTTTTATAGTGGATTGAGGAGAAACCCTCCAATTCCTCTTGTTGAATGTAAATTTTATGGCAAATCTACCAACTACTGAGTGAGACTTATCGGATATGATAATGAATCTGGGCTGAATCAAATGGATGCAAGCTTTCTTGATAGGCAAATAAATACCTTCTACAATCTGACAAGCTAGTGAGATCTAACCTCGTTTGAAATCATTACTTGATTGTTGTGTATGCTGGGCGATCTGATTAATTTTGCAGACTATTATCAACTCTTGCATCTGCAGTGTGCAGTGATCTGCATTATTCAAAACTGCATTTAATTTATGTATTGTGGATTGCCCTTAATGGGTGCTATTCTAGATTAATGTGAATTGGGTAACTGCTTGAATGATAATTGGTGTTATTGATAACGGGATCAGCATATCTATTGATTATTCCCCTAATAGTCCTGTATGTTGTGCTTCCCATTCATCATATATTGCTCCTCACGACAATGGTGACCTAAATAGACTGCAAGTTAAGATACTTACATCTGTTGTGGAATGCGGGAATTTGTTATATAGTATTAGATTGTCACTAATAACTGCTGCAGCTGATGTTAGTGACCTAGATCCTAGTTAATCACTACTCAAGGATTTGGAATTGACCTTATTCCTATCTGCTGGGAGTGACTGAAACTGAATTAATCTCTGAATGCTTACAGCCGCCAGGCTTCTTTTCCTTTCAAATTTATTTTATAAGCAAACATACTAATTTCTGGTCACAACATTTATTTCCAGTATCAATTTGGTATCATGATTTCAACTAGCCTAGGTTTTTCAATTCAACATTTCTTTTGGTTAATCAGAAACTGTGAAAAAAAAAATTCCAAAAGAATATTATAAAGTTGCCCAATATTATATCAGTCAATGCAATTTACCTAGGTTTCCAGCTTCATTTAATATCATAAATTATCTAAAGTTGTCTCATAATTCAGCATTTATTCTCAATATTTGTTATATTTTGTTTCCTTATTTCGAAAGGACAAAAAAATCATATATTTCCAAAAATTTATAAAAAAGGACATTTCAAGGAATTGGTAGGGGCTGTAATAAACCTAGAAACACCTACTCTGTTTTGTTTTGCTAACAGGTAATACACTCTCTAATGTGTTTGAGGACATCTCCCTTGAGTCCTCTCCAAGAAAATCTCTGATTTGCTTGTAAGTTTTACAGTATCCTAAGTGACCAGTCAAGAGTGTATCATGAAGTATTCTTCAAACTTTATTCTTCACCTTTGATTCTAGAACAAGATAGACTCTATCCTTGTAAAGGATGAGATCATTTGCTACCTTATGCTTGTCATCCTATAATTTGTCATCAAGAGCGTCAATACTAAATTCATTCTTTGCATACTCTGCTATTATAGTAACCTTCCAATAAGCAGAAATATCAGACGTAAAGCACCAAATTGATTTACTGGATAAGGCACCAACTACGACATTGTTCTTATCCTTAACATCCTCTATATCAAAATCATAAGCTTGTAGCTTACTCAACTATTTATGTTGTCTATCACTCAAATAATTCTTGTTCAGGAAGAAGTTCAAATGTTGTGGTCAGTCTTAAAACACAAATCTGCCACAGACTAAATACTACCTAAATTTGGCCAAAACATACATGGTGACCAACATTTCCTTATCATAAATTCAGAATCATTTTTGTCTCTCTGAATTTCCGACTCTCAAATGCCATGAGATGTTCATTCTATGTTAATATTGTTCCAATCCCTTCTCCAAAAGCTTTGCACTCTTATACAAAGGGAAATGAGAAAACTGTTAGTTTTTATGATCAGATTAAAGAGCAGAAATTTAATTCAAAAAATCAGACACACAACACAGAATATACCCTGGGAAAACCCTCCACTTGAGGGAGAAAAACCCAGCAACAATATATCACTTATATATTGAATATAAAACAGCAATTTGCTTTTACAACAAGGCCAATCTCAAGGCCGATTATCAACACCTCAATAGATGTAATGTGACAGAACAACAATCCCCTTTAGATGATAAACTTCGATCCTCTTGAAGACTACAATCTGCTGAAGGAAGGTGCGAACTTCAACAAGTAAATTCAATGATCAATGAATGAGAGTCAGCGCCTATAAATACAACATGAAGGTGGCTTCTCCAAGGGATGTGTCACTTCTCCAAGAGGTCGGCCCATGAAAAGATATGACTTATGAGAAGGGTGGCGCACTTTCACAAGAAGTCAGCCACATCAATTAATTATTATTTTAACATGAAGTGAAGCGCCCCTTCACTCAAGAATATCATCAATAATTAAATAGCCGTTAGGCTATATTTAATTTATTGCCAAGAAGAGAAATCGCGGCTGGAAGATAATCCCGACGCTGCTCAATAACATCAACACTCCCTCTCGGCTAGGGAGGATACTTCCAGCTGTATAAGACATATCACCTCATCATGATGTCAACCACAATGGCTACTCCCATGTGTGGAAAGAAGAAATATCACCTCATCCTGATATCATCCATCATGGCTACTCCCATGTATGGAAAGAAGAAATATCACCTCATCGTGATACCATCCATCATGGCTACTCCCATGTATGGTAAGTGTGTACAAGTGCTCATCACTCAATGTGATGTCATCACCTCATCGTGACATTCACCATGGCTACTCCCAGAGGATGAAAACACAAGTACAAGAAAATCATCACGGACTCTCTCACGTGATGTTGTCATGGAGTCACACACATGACATCCACCATGGCTACTCCCAGAGGGTGGAAACAAGGGCTTTCACCTCAAATTTCTCTCACAAAGAAAGATGCGTTAACAAGGGCTTACACCTCAAATCTCTCGCACAGAGAGAAATGCATTAAGGGCTTGCACCTCAAATCTCTCTCACAAAGAAATGCATTAAAGAAGATCACTGATACTGAGACTCCTTCTCAGCTAGGGCTTCATTCTCCACCATACCAAGCTTGTCTCGAAAGTACACAAACTTTATCCTGGAGAGAGGCTAGGCAAGAATGTTTGACGTCTGCTCATCAGTGCTGATATACTTCAACTAGATCGCTTTCCGCAATACCATATCTCTGATATAGTGGTATTTGATCTCAACATGTTTAGTTCTGTCATGAAACACTGGATTGACAGAAAGCTTCACACAGCTTTGATTATCACAATGAATGACAGTCGGCTCCATCGATTGTCCAAACAATCCTACAAGGAGCTTCTGAAGCCACACTGCTTCCCGAGCTGCCACACAAGCTGCAATACACTCGGCCTCTACGGTGGTTAGTGCCACTGAAGACTGCTTCCTACTACACCAAGATATCATCACAGACCCCCATCTTGAAGCAACATCCAGAGGTGCTCTTCCGATTAGTGACACACCTTGCCCAATCAGAATTAGTATATCCATGCAGCTCCAAGTCCACATCAAAAGAATACCTCAAGCCATATCCAACTGTGCCACACAAGTGTCTCAGGATATGCTTTGCTGTAACTAGATGTATTTGCCTTGGTTCACACATGAACTAGCTAAGTCCACTCATTGCATAGCAAATATCTGGTCTAGTATTGACTAGATAAATCAACGATCCAATCAATTGCCTGTACATCGTGGGATCCACCAGATCTGAACTAGTTGCAGCCTCTTTCAACTTATGCAAGTTGGTCTCCATCGAACTAGAAATGGATTTGCAATCCATCATACCAAATGTCTTTAGAATGTCAATAGTGTACTTCCCTTGATTCAGAAAGATCTCATTAGGCTTCTGCCAAACTTCTGAGCCAAGGAAGTAAAGCATGTATCTAAGATCCTTCATTTCAAATTCAAAAGTTAACTCCTTCTTGCATTTGATAATGAGGTGATCTTCTCCAGTAAGAATTAAATCACATAAAGAATCAAGATCAACTAGATTACCATCTTCTTCAGGTTTAGTAGGCTCCCTCTGAATCTTCAAGTACTTGCATCAACCTTCTGACCTCTTCGTCCAAGATTGCCTGCAATGCTTGCCTTAGAGAAAGTTTTCCAGAGCATGCCTCTGATATTGTAGAGTTCAGGATTGTCCTCCTCGACCTCAATCCAGATCACTCTATTCTGAATAGGTTTGCGGAGCTACCAATGTGAAATCCACATAGATTAACTTGTGCAATTTTGTTCTCAGTAGCTGAAGAGATCTTCCAAGGACTTTATCATCGGCCTTGCAATGCTGCAACCTTCACTTCTTCTCAGTGAGTCACAAAACTACCTCTTGATCCCTGCCTCAGAGATTGCAAAGAAGCCTTCTAGAAGTGAACTCCCTCTAGCCACCAACTCAGTCCTATGGCTGCAAGTTGCGACTTCATGCTTGATCATTTCTTTGGTCAGCATCACTTCCTCACAAGATGCCTAAAGCTCTTCCTCCTTGTGCAATCTTTCATTACTTTCTTGCTCCTCGATCCATCCTGGAAGCATTTTAGAGAGAGATTACTAACAATTTATAACTATCCAAAGAAATATCAAGGCTAGAATCATACAAGGTTTACTATGTCATGTTATAGCATGAACACATAAGAATATTAAAATCATGAATAAAGAAATCAACCTATAAGTGAAACATGTAGCAAATATCAAAAGATCATAATGAAGGGATAAAGAACTTATCTTTATTGAATTCTAATATAGCTCTTTCTTCCATCTTTTACTCCTCTCGAGAGTGCTAAACTCAGCACAACAAAAGACAGTCTGCACAACTACAGATTTCTTGAATGCACTATGCAGCTAGCATGTAGAACCAACCCTCTCCAAGAGTCAAGGATCTATCATAGTTCATGCATTAGAGAATGATATCGATGTGACCAACTAATCACCATCAAAAATGCAGTTCTCTTTTTATTTCAGAGTCACACTCAGAAATCTTCACAACTAGCATGAAAAGTAACTTGCAAAGAATAATTTGAATCTTCAAGGATCTTATGCCAATTAACACAATTCAAGAGAAACCACGATCTCTCTTTACTAATCACACATGATCCAAATAAATGATATAACTGAAATTCAGCCTAGAAAGGTGATTTCAAAACAAAGAATACTTATCTCTTTAAATATTCTGATGGTACACCATAGAGCTGGATCTTCTTAATATTTGAATGTGATCTGAAGACCATTCAAATCTTATTCCAACGATTGTCCTGGGAGACTGCTCTGACCACGATCTGCAGCTTCAGAATTGCGCTGGCAACTCCAGTAAGCAACTTCAAGAATATAATATTCTAGTGATGACTTTCGCACAGCTGAAGCAAACTTATCCAAGGCAAACCCGGTCTTGTGCCATTGTTGATGTCGATCCTAGCATTTGAAACCATGCCTGCATGAGGAGGAATATCACATTGCCTAGAGCATCTAGGGGCTTTAGTCCCTTTTCTGCTCTGCAGGGCACCTCATATGATGTTTCTCCACACGCACAGGAGATGCGAACGGTAACCGGACAAGGTGTACAAATCCCACTGTGGCAGGGAGGAGGACATTTGTGATTGTTACAACGAAACTTCCTGCCATAGACCAAGGGGCACAATCTCCACCACAACAACGCTGCTTGCAAGAATGGGGCCCACAATCACGTACCCGCTGGCATTTTCTTTGACAAATCAAATCTTCATAACAATGGATATCTTTCCTAGAGCTTCCACATCAACAGAACTTTACCGTAACAATTCGGCAAGTATCAACACACGGACCTGAGTGACATCGGTCTGAACATCTAAGAACAGAACATTGCACCATCTTCTCGCATGTTGAACCACAAGTTGGCACCACAGCATCATAAGGAATCCCATGAATTAGCGGATACTTCAAAGACAGTGCCTGTATACATAATCCGCTTTATAAACCTGTGATGAAGATCCACATACCCGATACTAGCAGTGGATTTTGCCTAAATTCCCAGTACCATATGTGCCCGGATCAAATCATGATATGGCGATATCTAGAAATTGAAGTGAGTGCCACTACTTGGCAAGGATGAGGCTTCTCCGTTGCTTGAAGGTGACAACGCTTAATATCCGAAGTGATGATTTCCTTCTCAGGTCCATCTTCGGCTATTTGTCATTTAAGATGACTACAGATCCACTGTCGACTACCAATAAGTAGCAACCCTCAGATCATATATGATGTGCCTTCGTGGTTGCTCCCAATATCGGCATCCAAGTACTTGCCCGTGCGACAATCTCAATGTCGTTTCTTCAGATCTTATTTCAACCAATCAAGGTCAGAGACTCCCGACCCTATCTTGCATCTGAGCTTTGCCTCCATCAACGGCAATAATACAGAACCAAAGGTAATGAACACAACCACCAGACAGAATAACAAATTGATCACTTAAATTCTTCCACAAATCTGATTGGATCTTCACAAAACCTGGCTCTGATACCATGTTAGTTTTTATGATCAGATTAAAGAGCAGAAATTTAATTCAAAAAATCAGACACACAACACAGAATATACCCTGGGAAAACCCTCCACTTGAGGGAGAAAAACCCAGCAACAATATATCACTTATATATTGAATATAAAACAGCAATTTGCTTTTACAACAAGGCCAATCTCAAGGCCGATTATCGACACCTCAATAGATGTAATGTGACAGAACAACAATCCCCTTTAGATGATAAACTTCAATCCTCTTGAAGACTACAATCTGCTGAAGGAAGGTGCGAACTTGAACAAGTAAATTCAATGATCAATGAATGAGAGTGAGCGCCTATAAATACAACATGAAGGTGGCTTCTCCAAGGGATGCGTCACTTCTCCAAGAGGTCAGCCCATGAAAAGATATGACTTATGAGAAGGGTAGCGCACTTTCACAAGAAGTCGGCCACATCAATTAATTATTATTTTAACATGAAGTGAAGCGCCCCTTCACTCAAGAATATCATCAATAAATAAATAGCCATTAGGCTATATTTAATTTATTGCCAAGAAGAGAAATCGCGGCTGGAAGATAATCTCGACGCTGCTCAATAACATCAACAAAAACTAGAACAACTAACACAAGGTATTAACTCATTACTTCCTTGAGCTTGTCAAGAGCTCTCTATGCTGAATTTGACCATGAAGGGCTCCCTTCTTTGTCAAATCTGTCAAGAGTACGACCAACTATGAGAAACCCTTAACAAACCTCATGCAGTAATTGCAAAGACCAAAGAAACTTCTCTACCATGTCAAAGTTTTTGAAAGAGATCAATCTAAGATTGTATGTATTTTCTTCTAGTCCACTTGGGCATCTTGAGCACTGATGATATGCCCAAGTACAAAATCTATCATCCTAAACTCACACTCAGATGCCTTGGTGAAGAAAGACTACTATTCAAGAATACCAAGTATCTTATCTAAATGAATCAATTGATCTTCCGAAGTCTTATTGCAGATTATAGTGTCATCAAAAAATGCTAACACAAATTTCCTCAATTGTTTGATGAATAACTTGATTCATACAAGACTAGAAAGTAGCAAGTGCATTTGTCAATCCAAATAACATGACCAAAAACACAGTGTCCATCATGACACTCGAAAGTTATCGTGTACATATCTTCCTCTCTTACCCTTATCTAATGGTACCTTGATCAAATATCGATCTTGGAGATGTACACTACCCCATGAAGCTCATTTGTCAACTCATCAATCTTGGAGATGGGGTACCAATTTTCTATTGCCTTTTTGTACAATGCCCTATGATCAATGCATATCCTCATTGTGCAGTTCTTCTTCTTAACTAAAACCCCCAAATAAGCAAAGGGACTAGAGCTCGAACTGATGTGTCACATTATTCAAGAGCTTTTTGATTGCTTTCTCTATTTCCTCCTTGTGCCTTCTAGGATGGTGACAAGGAGTAATAGTAACAAGATTGGAACCTATCTCAAGTTCCACTATGTCCTAAAATCTTCTATAAAGTGGCAATCCTAGAGGTATGTCCTTGAACAATATGTTATGCTTATCCAAAATAGACTATATGTCAACATGATAAGATTTCTTATCTATGGATGAAGTTGTGGTTGTCACCAAACATTTTGTTGCCCCAAACAACTTGTCCTCTACGAAATGACATCCACATCCTCTTTGCTAAAACAACTCTTGGAGCTCTATTTCCAACGCCTCAAAGCACTACTTCCTTTCGCTCATATTTGTACTTTAGCTCCATCTTTTGATAGTTCTAAGTAAATTCCCCAAGGGAATGTTGTGGGAGTTAATGGTGACTCCTCAACACCCCCAGGAATAGTTCCTAGACCAAAATATCTTCCACAAGAGAGAATATGGCAAGAAAGCTTGCTTCAACAATGCAAGTTGAATAATGGTTGAATATACAAATGTACATGAGATGCCTTGCTTATAAAGGCAAGGTGATAGATAGGATTAGACAAGATCATGACAAGTGTCTTAATCCTATAACATGAGACAACTAACAAACTAACTACCTAGGAATCAAGTATTACAAGCTAAATATGATAAGTTCTAGAAAAGCCAACTAAGACTTCTAGAAAGAATCTTATATCCTAAGTAAACTTAACATGTGAATATGTCCCCTAATTATCTAGTGAGGAAATTAGCTAGGTACAAGACATTTATTCACACCAACAAACGTAACCACTTCACACAAAGAACATGTTTGTCTCTCCTAGACCAACCACATAGAAGTCATCACACACCTTGTGACTACTCAATGTGATGTTTAGTTGTTGGATCCTCTTAGTGCAAGGAATGGTGAAACCATCTACTATTATGACATTGAATCCTTCAACATGCTCTATTCCCAATCTCCTTCTGGCTACCAATATTTCATTTATAAAGTTGTGGGTTACCCCAATATTAATCAGCACTGTAACTTTCTTCCCTTGCAAAACTCTACGAACTCTAAAAGGGTGACACTTGGGAGCACCAGAAGGTGTGTTAAGGGTGCCTCCTAAAGTTTATTTCTCTTCCTTTCTTTCGAATTTGTATTCTTCCTCTTCAATATCTAACCCTAATTCCTCTGATTTTGATTCCTCATTTAAATATCACATCTATATAGTGCACCTATCGTCAGCCAAAACATCTATGACCAGGTTCTTATGGTTCCTTACAAGAGAGACATAACTTCTTTCCCTTGAGTTCATTCATGTTTTCTTCTTATTCTTTGTGGCACCTCCTTAAGAGATACTCCTTTCTTGAATGATTTATTCTATTGATTCAAAGGTGGTGTCTTTAAGTAGAATTTATTCTTGAGTACTGAGGTCTCAAACATTAGAGCACTCTTAATTGCTTCTTGCAAAGATGGTGGATCAAAAGCTTTCACCCAATCTTTGAGAGGTTCGTTTAAGCCCTCCATAAAAAGAATAGTAAGCCTCCATTTGGGGGCATCAAAAACCATCATTGATAACCTCCATATATCAACCACATAATTGTCCACAATGTTATATTGCCTCAACTAAGCCAACTCCCTAAAATGGATCTCAAGGTCTTTCCTATCAAACCTCTCAATTAACTATTAGCTAGAATCATTATATGTGTTAATAAGACTATGCTCTTGGTTAACCAATCCATGACACCAACACTCATGAGCTACACACTCTAGATGCAAGGCTACAATCATGGCTTCTTCTTCATACATAGGGTTTAGTGAAAAATGCGTATCTAAATTTTGAACCCATGCACGAACTATAAATTTGTTTGAGACATCCAAAATAGGAATAATTAGCTTACCCGATCTATGTTGCAAATCTCTATGAGGCTGATTTGCATCTTGTCTTCGCTTATTCTTTTATCCACTCTTCATCTTCAGATTGTAGAAGTCGGTGAGAGACATATATGCATGAAATTCAAGTCCAAGAGCTCTATATTCATCAAAATTGGCTACAAAGTTATCTCCATTCTAATTTTGTCTTTATTCTAGTTGTTCTTCCTCTCTTTGTAAGAACATAGGATAGAAGGGCCTAGATGCAAAACCAACCACAGTTCTATTATTTGCAATAGCATTTCCTTCAACTGTAGCCTGTAGGAGCCTAGACTGGCCTTGGAATATTTAGATTTAGCATTGTTTGTAATAACTATGCCATGCTATTTTTCATTTATTGTTGGCCCCTCAACTACAACTAACAATGGTATTATACTAAATCTTTGTCTTGTTTTTATTTGTCAAAGCCTTCTTGCTTCTTTGCCTCATTACTACTTATTTTATTTCTCCATCCTAACCCTACAACATTATTCACTGTCTTTGATAAGATAAAATTTCTATTTCGCTGGGTTGCATTAAGAATGTTAGCCCTAACCCTATAGGTTGGCAAGATCAATGCTCTAATACCATTATAGTGTTCCATTTGAAAATATTCATAAACCCTACATTTTTTTATAGAATGTAGAAGATCAGCTACTAAACATCCATAGCAAATGTTGGAGAGTACCAGTAAATACCAAAAATAATTATGGAGACCCTTTACATCATATTATGTTAATATTGCAGGAGTTGAGTACTTACAAATTACTAATATGAACAACAATGTTTAGTCGAACCCTTATGAAGAGCACACAGGAAATACTGAGAGGGGGGGATGAATCAATATTTCAGAACTTTTTAAAACTTTAAACCAAATTAAAGATGTAAATCAAAAATCAGGACATTAAGAGCATCAACAAACACCATCAATAAGATAAACACCAGGATTATGTGGAAAACCCTTTCGAGTAAAAAACCACAGCAAAATATTGCTTTTATTTTTCTCCAGAGGGAACCAACCCTAATTACATAAGTGAGCACCAACTCACTAGAAGCACCAACTTCCACGAAGCACCAACTTCGATTTCATTTAGTGAGCACCAACCCACCGAGAGCACCAACCCTCCTTCGAAGCACCAACTCCGAAAACACCAAAGCACCAACTTCAGTGGCTGAAGCACCAACTCCAGACTTCAAAAAATACTAAATCTGCAAAGCACTGATCCAGCAATGCGTTCACATGAACTGTGAAGCTCTCAAAAACATTTTGTCCAAACACAGAAACCTGGTATACCACGCTCCTTGTCTTGCACACCTAAGATCACTTACCAAACTGCTCTCACTTCACACAGCTCCAATCTTTATTTAGAATCCCAAATCAAACTGCAGTCAGAAGTAGATAACAAAGTTTCTCATTCTGTTTTTACAACTAGACACTAATATTCAGAATATCCATTATGCACAGATAGTAGACAGCTCCATTTAGTGCATAATGGATAGACTTTTAATAAACGCGTCCTCCAGCTCGACATAAATTTGAGCACACTCCATGTAGAAAAATGGCAATCGATATTTTGAAAGCCTCCAAAATATAAATAACCTTCAAGCCATGATTTCAACGCATATATTAAAGATATCAAAAGACATCAATATAAATGCACCCTGTGCCAGCACGTCTCTGCATAAAACAATTTAACGTCTTCAGAAACCGACAATATATTTGAAACACCCTTTTTAGACTAATCCTTAACCAAGAGAGAATTCAAAAGGACGCGTCTCCTCCACACATGATGCCACATATCGAACTACCAAGAAGATATTTGGCAGGAGACTTTTTAAAACAAGAAGCTCCACTTGGCATAAATGTTAGACTCCCAACGTTGCAGCCCTCATATCGCACTTCATACAAAAGAACAAAATATTTACAAAGCCAATGTCATAAGATGACAAGTGGCAATGAAATAAAGTGAAACCGATGAGCACAAGTGTGAAATAAAAGAGCCATCAATAAGATAAACCTTAAAAAGGTTCTTTGACCTTTCAAAGCTGAGATGGCATAAATGTTGACAAGTAGACAAGTAAGAAAGTGAAGCACACAAGCACCCTGCTCAACCAAACAGCCAATGAGCTCAAGTAGACACCTAGGCAGGTCAAGCAAACACCCAGCCAAGTCAAGCACCTCAAGCACCTCAAGCACTCAAGCAAGTCAAGCAAGTCAAGCACCTCAAGCAGGCAACCAGGTAGCTCAACCTTGACATCAATGAAAAACTTATTCCAACACCTTATGCATATAATATTCAGATCGCACAATAAACACCAGATTAATTAAACTCACAAGTTTGCCATAGCAGCTGGTTCACAAAAAAGGATGGCAAATACAAATAATAGCCATATTTGACTAAGGCTAATCACAGAATCTGAATGCTCACACTAACAATCTTCCACTGCAAATCAAGCTAAAATGCTACCGAACTAAAATAAATACTTATCACACTGTAGTGTCACTGTAATAAAAGGATAGTAACACTATAGTAGCAACACTGTGGAAAACTGAAAACTAAAAACAAGCTACAATCATTCAACACCAATGTAATTCCTAGATGAAATCGACTCAAAAGGATGAGAGGAATTTCATCCTCCAATCTCAATGGAAAACCAAGAGGGCTTTTGTTCTCTTAATTCCCGCACAACAAAGGTTTACGTCCTTGGGTTAAAAGATAAACACAAGTGTTCAAGCTTTGAAAAGGGTTTGATTTCAATAAACAATTAATCATTTTCTTTGAGCAATTCTCTTCCTTTTATAAGCTCCTTTTTTTGCCACTTTAACTTGAATTTCCTTTTCCCTTTAAAAATTCCCTCAAAAAGTTTTCAAAACTACTTTTTAATAGAATATTAGTATATTACATAAGGCCTTATAATGTCCCATTTAGACAGACAATAATTATAATATTTAAGTTGTCATTTTACAATGTTTTAAAATAAAGTTACCATAACAAACTTAAAATATTATTATTAAATTATTTCCCTAACTTTACCCCTTAGCCTACAAGAAATAAATAAATAGGCTATGGGTTTTCCAATTATTTTAATTCTTAAAAGGGGACATGACATTCATTTTCCAAATTTTTAAGAGAAATCACAAGCTAAAATCAACTTCAAAAGACAACCCAAGATGTCTCCTCTTCATTCTAAGATGGAAACTACATTAGATATTGAAGAACTGATGACACAGCATTGAGCGTTATTACAGCTACAACAATTACAGTTCTATAGAAGCTAAATTGTCTGTGATTTCACCTATAGCATTTCCCTTTTATTAGATAATTATAAGCTAAGTCACAAGGTTCAAATTCGAGTTCAAATTCGGCAACAAAATTCGGATGAAATTAAGCAAGGGTAAAAAATTCAAAAAAAATATTCGGCATTAAATTCGCCTTATATAAATTTTATTTTTTTAAAATATAAGTAATATATCCACAAAATTATCAAAATATTTTGACATTGCTAAATAATTTTGAAATCATCATAAAAAGATTGACAAACCCTAAAAACTGTTTCCGAAAATCCTAAATAACACTTTTCCAAAATATATTTTAATGAAAAAGATGTGTTTTTTTCCATACGAATTTTCTGCCAAATTTCAACGAGTTTTTTGCCAAATGTTTGAAATTCAAAAAAGTTTGAATTTCTTGCTTGAAATTCGCCGAATACTGTGACATAGATTATAAGTACCACTATGTCTTCCTTATAAATAGACTCATTCCAGAAACCTCCCTTCCACATAAATTAATGTTGTTCATATTTACTTATACAGTTCTTGAAGCAATGCTTGCTAAGATCATATTTTGTGCATGTTTCAAAGTGTACTCTCTTCCTGCAAGAGTTCATAACTTTATCAATATGAAAAAAATGCTAGAGATACAGGCAAGGGAGTACCTAAGGATACTGAGAATTTTACATACAATCTAAGTCTCTTGAACCACTCATCCTAGCTTTAAAGCCTCATTTTTTCACTACAAAAATGATTAGTGTTCCACAAGGATGCATCCCCTCCTAAAAGTTGTCATCTTTGGTGATGGGGGCATCCCCAAGACTTGAAAACTCCAAGGAAATGTTTGTTCATCACGCCCCACGCCCCCCAATTGCCATTAGTAGGGAGGAAACATCCCCAAGAAGTTTCCCTCAAAGACATTCATGGGGCATCCCCCTCGATGGGGATGTTGAGGGGATGTCAATAAGGCCCTAAAACCTTGAGGAAACTCACCCATGTGCCTTGAAAGTTTCAAAATTCTATGCTCATATCCCACTCCTAAAAAGTCCAAAATGTAAGTTTTTTGTTCAAAAGGGTTGTTTTTTGGAGAAGTGGGTCACTAGCCCTAATCAAAAAAATTCTATTCACCCCACCCACACCCTAAACACTCCAAAAACCTATAAATAGACATCCCACCCTCAATCCAAATCACTATCAAGTTTGCATTACATTGAGCAAGAATGAATTGTGAGTGAGAACAAGGCTACAATAGTGAGAGCAAGAGGAAGAACAAGTCTTCATCAATCAAATGTTCAATGCATTCATCAATCCTTCAAGGTAAGCCTTGGGCCTTCTTCTTTGACAAACACACTAGCCATTCGTCTATTGTCCCAAGTTCCTAGTTCTTTTGTTGCTGAGGCGAATTGGTCTACTTATAGCTTCATTCCCTCTATTAAAACAAACAAGCTTACCATTAAGAGTGCAAAGAAGCTTGTATTTGTACATCACCTTGTGTCTCATTGGCCACAAAACACTTATGTACAAGGAAAGTCCAGCACCCCGATGGGATGTAGAGGAGCCAACACAAATTGACAATAGTGTGGCAAAGACAAGGTTGATTGGTATTGTCTTGGACGAGCTTGACCTCAAGGAATCTAGCAATTCTAGTGTGAGGAGTTTGGCATGGACTAGGCCATTGTCCAATGGTATTTAGACATTTATAATTTAATATATTTGATGCAAATATTCAGCATTGCCATTTTCATTGTTCAATGCAATGTGTTTGGTTACTAGTATTTCAAAGATTTAATTGATATTTTTTATACATTTTCTTATAACCACTTTTTAAAGTACTATATGTATTTGCACCGTCATCCCCAAACCTAGGCCCTTGGTCCACCCATCCCTAAAACCCAGAACTCTATGGAACTATGCAAATAATAGTTTTTTAGATCAAAATAAGAATTAAAGTTTTACTTTTAATATGATTGTGTATTTTCACACATAAAGCACTGATTTGATGCAAATATTCAGCATTGCCATTTTCATTGTTCAAAGCAATGTGTTTGGTTACTAGTATTTCAAAGATTTAATTGATATTTTTTATACATTTTCTTATAACCACTTTTTAAAGTACTATATGTATTTACACCGTCATCCCCAAACCTAGGCCCTTGGTCCACCCATCCCTAAAACCCAGAACTCTATGGAACTATGCAAATAATAGTTTTTTAGATCAAAATAAGAATTAAAGTTTTACTTTTAATATGATTGTGTATTTTCACACATAAAGCACTGATTTGGCATTATAGGACTATTTCAAGTTGTTACCTTTTTGACAGAAAAACAGCACTTTTCAAGTATGATCTTCACTTAAAGTACCATCTTTCAAATTTAAGTTTTGTATTTACCACGATCCTTAATGCATTAAATTTTATGTTGACTTGCTAAATGTTGGAATACCATAAAGAATAATCCTAACTAGTTTTGAGTTTCCCATCTGCTTTACAAGGTCACTGAAAGAATTTTACTAGCCTTGGAAATAATAAGAAACATCTTCACCATTTAGACAATACCCGTTGTGCCCATATTTGTAGAAAAATAGCTAGGGAAGAGTTCAACTTTATTTGTTACAATTGCATCAACCACAACATATGTACAGGCAAAAATAAAGTAAGATGCAATATAAATATCAAAATTACCTCAACACTACATATTGTGTGACCAAGGGAAGGATTTGCTAAGCCAGCAATGGAAATAATATCACCAGAGCCAGCACAATCTATCATAGCTGTAATTGTCCCCTTCTTTTTCATAAGTTTGACAACCTATGGAATAGCAAACCAAGGATTCAAGTTACTACCTATATTGCTAACAAACTATTCAATTTGCAAAATATGCTAAGGCACTAACACACATGCACAGTAAGCTAAAAGACTAATCTTAATACAAACTGTTTGGAATCAAAAAACTTTATCTGTTATACCCTCCCCTCGTCGATTTTCTGTGATCCTGAATCTGTCTCACAGAGACCGTGCACTTTATCTCCTACACGAACTGTGCCTGAAGTGACACGACCAGTTAGTATTCTACCTAGATAGACATCGCGCTCCATCATTGAGACCTGCAGAAAGGCAGAAATGATTGTGTAGATAAGCCTTCCACCATTAAGCTATCATGCATTGCTAATTTAATAATGAAAAACCAATCAAAAGGCATGATGATGAGACTGATAGAGAATGTCTGAAAACCTATCAGTTTTTCAAATAATTACTTTGAATAACTGAAGGTCCTCTTGATCTATTATACCTGTATGTACATTTTGACTCGCAATTACTTGCTTCTGGTCATAGACAATAATAAATTAATCTCTTCCTTATTTATTTTTTTCATTCTTGGAGTGGCAATGTATAAATAACACATTGAAAACATGAATTATGCTAAATTAACAAATCAAAAAGCACTCATTACTCATCCTCAAGGTAAAGTATGGGGGAAAAAAGGGTTTAACTGAAACACAAAATACCTATGAGATAATGCAATAGAACATTGGAAACCAATAACCCACCAGCATCCGGAATGGTGCATCCAAATTTCCTTGTGGTGGAGGCACATGTTTCAGAATTGCATCAAGCAAGGCAGACATATTTCTCTGGTCTGCAGCCGGCTCTTTTGTGAAGGTTTGTGATGCCCATCCCTCTTTGGCAGATGCGTACAAGACTGGAAACTCTAATTGCTCCTCTATGAGATAATTATACAGCAACAACATTAGCTTTTTTTCAATAGAAAGAAAAAGTTATCTTCCGAAAGGTATGGCAGTAGGTCCAACACATTTGGTTAAAAATGTAACAAAGCTATAACTGATGGAAAAGGAGAGCTAAGCAGTAAAATAATTGATCGCTCTATATCACACAGCTTTCTTGCATTTGCTATTTGACTGTACATTAAATCCAATGATGGAAGACTATGATAAGTAGCTAAATAACTTGTAGCCACCCATTATATCTGCAGTAATACATAAAAACAACATTTGCAAAGTCAAGATGGTAATATACTAAATTATAATTTTCTTTGACCTGTGAAGCCCACCTGAAGCACCAAGATTTGCAAATAAATCAAATATCAAGCTTTCCACCTCT
The DNA here is from genome assembly GCA_007258455.2 of Sequoia sempervirens. NCBI lineage: Eukaryota > Viridiplantae > Streptophyta > Pinopsida > Cupressales > Cupressaceae > Sequoia > Sequoia sempervirens. Next base: position 1,196 of record VDFB02272027.1, on the reverse strand, counting down.
CCACACCTTTCTTCAGACACTGCAGCAAAAATAATGACAAAATGTTCAGGACAATACTTTAAGATTTTTTTTAATAAATGCAGGCCAGATCATATCATTCACAATCGTCTAACGAAAAAAAAAGAAGCAAATAGTTCGAAGAAGGTAAAAGTTCCATCATCTCAATCAAAAAGTACAGGTTGGTAGCTATACTTCTCAAAAATCTACTTTGGTGAGATGTACAGACATTTGGAAGGTAGTAAGTCTAATCCTGTTGGAAAGACTATCAGAAGTGCAATATTTACTTGTCAAGAAAAAAAATCTTGTAAGTCTTCTAGATAAAGAGTTGGTGTTCGGTTGATAAGCATTCATTCTTCTAGTGGACAACCTGATAGCTAACTAGAAGGTAAGTAACACTTCAGTCAATACAAGAATGAAGAAAATAAATTATATTAATATCAAGCAATGACCAAAATAGATCAGGACTCAAAAGTATAGCCTGTATATATTAAAACAGGGGAGGAAAAAGGAGCGCTCAAAACAATCTACAAGGTAAGACTAAGGTAGAGCTCAACAAGTAGAGCTCAACAATAAATGACTAGCTAACAAGGCGTTATACACCCAAAGTGAATAAACACTAAACATGTCCAGACAATAATGCAATCCATGAGAAAATAAGACATGTCACAATAAATTTATATGTTTGATGAAAACCATGACTGAGGTGGCGGCTGCCCCTAATCTGAAATACTTAATACAAGACCTTGCCCTCACTTTCAACTACTATGAAAAAGTGATTACAAGATCTGATGATATCCATGGGAAAATGATCAGGTTCAAGAAGGCAAAGCTTAGTCATCTTCAGGGATGCAAAGAACAGTTCACAAAAATAATCCAAATATTGGCAGTATACAGTGCCCCCAGTAACAGAAAGGAAGTTGGTGATACCTGTTTCACTGAATCTCCTTGAATGCAGGAAGGGACAAGTGACTTACCCTTGAGACCAGGTAACATTGGACCTGCCATGCCTAGAACCAGAATGAGATGGACGGGGAAGTCTAGGAGTTCACAACGAGGAAACATTCTTGCAGACATGTCTCAATTTGTGTTGATCAATCCTACACAAGAGGTGATTAATGCCCCCAATGTTTGCAATGGGTTGTATGAAGGATGCAATCATTCTAATAGCTCTAAGTCCTTTGTAAGGATTTACATCT